>FIZR01020920.1:0-33655 GCA_900060175.1 Ferrisia virgata | reverse complement strand
TTTTTTTTCGAAAGCTCGAAAATTTTGCGACAAAATGAACATTATTCCGCACCTCTTGAACACCTGAACACCAGAGCTACATTTTAATACAGGTCTGTAATTTGTTCCGGGGATTACTTTTTATGGTACAGATCAACTTCTGAAGGGGGGGGGGGCTCAGAACGCCTAGACCAATGTGGAATATTCCCATTCGTATTGTGGCGTCAGAGAAATTGTAATTTCCCGATATAACTCTGCGATTGCGTTGTCCTCACGAGGATGAATCGAAATAATTATACAATTGGAAATTAATTAATTTTTTTTTTTTTCGTATCAGACATTGGTCGCTACGGATGTCACGCAACGAACCACCGCACCAGCACCACACTGTACTGTACATAATTTCGAACAATTCCAAAAAGTCTTCGGTTTTAGATTGCGTATTACGTATATAAGAATCGCCCACACGAATATCGATACGATACGAATAACTACCCCTGGTCCCTTCGGTGTAATTACTATTCTGTTTTCGGCTCTAAGTAGGTAGCTAGAGCTACTAGCTAGGTACATAATACGTAGCCTGCTACGTACAAAGGTTCGAGAATATACTTAGCTACTTGAATAGATAACGTATGTAATTGTCATACCAGACATGAGGATCTTTATTCGTCGAATTTTTTTTCTTACTTATTGCCAAGTGTTAATGAATTCGTGTTACTTATTGGTTGCATTTAGCACGAGACACGCGAACTGAACAAAACGCCGCCGTGCGTGACTCGCGATCGTTAAAAATATCAAAATTTTTGTTAAATAAACAAAACTATACGCGATGGTACATTGTTCGCTAAAACGATAGAGCTTGTCGCAATTACCAGCCGAGTTTTTCGATTTGTAATTTTTATATACCTTCATACATACTCGTACTTCACAGTGTACGTACATACCTTTTACTTTACGTGTAATAATTTATCGGCTAATACGAATACGAAAATTAGTCGCAAATGAAGTAAGCACTTTTGCTAAAAATTATTGGCCAAGTGGTGAAATTATACACAATACACGTATACTATACTTGCGATTGCCATGCTACTGCGAGAATTTCGAAAATACACATTACGTACGTCTGTCTAGGCACCCGTAGGTTATTGACTGCTTTCTATGCATATAATAATGAATTCTACTCGTAAACTCGTATAGTTCGAATATTCATTTTGGTGTAGTAAATTGAGCGTAGTATAAGTACGGTGCTTTGGTTTTCGTTACAATTATTTTTAAAAATTGTCTTGATAAATGTATCGAGTATCATTTTTATTTTAAAACTCGAACAGCTGATTTATCAAGGTCATTGGTGTGTGGAACTTTTCCTATAGGTATAAATGTTATCTGGGTTAGATAACATTTAAAACGTAGTGTCTGTCGGATTGACGTAAATTCTTCGTTTTACGCAAGTAATATAGAGACGATTTTACGTTGACAGTTTTAATTGAATTTTTATCAAAAGATTAGTCACGTTAAAAAAAAACACCTTGGAAAATTATTCATCTGTCATGTAAAATGAAAAATCGCTGCTGTAAAAATTGAATATTAATTACTTGAAAAAAAAATGTACAACAAATATAAGATAAGCACTCGAATTATTGCTGGTACCTACGTTCGCATGTTAGCAACCATGTTTATTCCAAGTGCTTACTCTCAAACATGTGTATTAATTGGAGTGATTTTTTTTTGAGAGGGAGAGATAGGGGGAGAGAGAGAGAGTTCTCGATATTGAAACGCACTAACCACTTTTCCATTATTATGGAAGGGAGAGGTATATGTAAATAATTTGTATGTTTATATAAGATCTTTTTTTTTCAAATTTTCCAAGTTGAAAATTGAGCTTTTCTGAGGTGTAGATCCATAGAATGAGAGTGAGAGGTGAGAAATGGCTAGGTAGATTTGATTCAATGCTTTGTATTTTATTAGCCTGACTTTCTTCATATTGTCAATGAAAACTAGGTTTTTGTGATATATCGACCTATGGCAGATGTGAGAGAGAGGGGTATGAATAAAATCCGTTTCGGGGTTTTGGAAGAACATCACGTTCATTTTTGGTCATGTCAGTATTTACATATATTTTTTCCCTCCGAAGACTAAAATTATTTACTCTGCTCCTCAGCGACCAAAATCACTTCAATATGGTCTATAGGCTCAATTTTACAATGAATTTGGTATGTTTGAATGGGAATGACCTTGGGTCAAAATTCAGTTATGCACAAATTTTGGGGGGTGGGGGTGCTGAAAAGCTAAAATCGCAAACATTTTTTCTTTTTGAATCAATCGATAGAAACTCCAAAGTTGTATAACATATCCAAAAATCAGCCTTCTAGGTCAATTTTGAGAACAGATAAGAAGGTTTTACTCCTCTTTAACCTTGAAATCAAAATGTTCCTTCTTTATGTCTTCCAAATTAAGCCAGGAAGTTGAAATTTTATAAGTAGTCTGAGTACATGTCCTAGATGTGCTATTTTGGAATCTCGACTTTTTAGCACCATTACAGCCCAGAAAGTATAGTTTTTTAGTCGGTTTTTCTTATTTTTTGAGTTTGTTCATCGCATACCTCCCTTCCAAATTTAGCTGACAAGTTGAAATTCAGTATGTAGATTGAATATAGTTCTCCGATGTGTCTTTTGGGTGTTTCGACTTTTTAGCCCCATCGCTCCCTCTCACATCCCCAAAAATGTAGTTTTTGGTCGGTTCAAATGATTCTGTCCTTATTTCATATATCTAAGGCTTCTATTGTTGATTTTTTTATCAATTTCATAACTTTTTTATGTTCCTAAAGCTGTAAAATTCTAGTACAAAATTCATTTTTTTTTTAAATTTTACACACTCTTCGTAGATGCGGGGTCCCAGAAAACTGTATTTTTTGTGGTATAAGCCCTTTATTGAAGAAATAAGACGTCTCCATATCACATCCAAAAAGTGTGAATTTCCCCCTTTTAGGTATTCCTGATAGCTACACTCCTATTTCTGGTCGAAGTAATTTATCATTGAGTATTTTGATTTTGTCGCGACAACATTTTCCAGCTATTCCCAGGATCCCTCCCTCCCCTCAACCCGTTGTTTCTGCACGAACGATATGCTCAGACTCAATTCAGTTTGAAGAATTTTATTAGCTTGTTCACAATGTAGATTTTGAAACACCTAGAGGGGTAAAGAGATTACGGTTTAGAGTTCCGCTTGTTTTCCTCTGTATAGGCATTGTTCGCTAATTCTGGCACAATGGTCATTGTCTCATTGGTCAGAAGTTATCCTTTCTCTAGATAGAAATCTGAAAAAATCTGCATCTAAGATCTTGACCAATCAGAATTATAAACAAGTTAAACAGGAATTAGTGAAAAGCGCTCCTGATGGAGAAGTCTTGGATAACTCTGTACCCACTGATTTCCATCTTGATGTTTCAGTGTGTATAATTTACAAACTGCTGTAATCGATCACGATGAATTTTGAACATATTTGGGAACGATTTCTCAGATTTGTATTGGGGAACCCTTCTCTCCCCCTCCTGATCTATAGTAGCGTAATGGTAATATTTGTGTAATTCACTCTTCACATATCAATACACACAAATAGTTCAGACTTCTTCATGCTGAGAGGGTAAACTGGCTACCACTGAAGGATTTGCGAACTAGCAATGGTCACTTTCGCAAGAAA
The DNA here is from genome assembly GCA_900060175.1 of Ferrisia virgata. Taxonomy (NCBI): domain Eukaryota; kingdom Metazoa; phylum Arthropoda; class Insecta; order Hemiptera; family Pseudococcidae; genus Ferrisia; species Ferrisia virgata. Next base: position 29,980 of record FIZR01020920.1, on the reverse strand, counting down.
CTCCTAATGAATGTGATAAATTTAAACAGCCCCGAGTTCCAGCACCCCTTAAATGGGGCACAGCTACTAAGAATATTCATTCGCGTTAATCGGTTCAGTTTTGCGAAGAAGATTAGCAAAATGGCACGTGGAATATATGTGGCTTGAAGACTATAGGTAAGTTAGCTGTAGTTGAAAATGAAATGAAAAGAGTAGGGTTGCTGATATTAGGAATCAGTGAAACCTATTGAAACATCGTTGGTGAATTTACATGGGGTGAAAGAAACTTCGTCTTTTCGTCTGGTAAAGGAGACCACACAGGAGTGGCAATTATAGTAGATGGTAGATACAGAGTCGTCAATGATCGAATGGCAGTTATCAGGATTGATGTAGTTTCGTGTCCACCATAAGTGTCATTCAAGCATATGCCCCAACCAGTGCACCACCAGATGAAAAAATCGAAGAATTTCACAGTGTTCTTGAAGAAACATTAGCTTCACTACTAAGAAGCGACGTAAACCTGGTGCTGGGAGACTTTAATGCCAATTGGTGGTATTTCCTTTGGAGGAAGAAAAATCTCTCATCTACGATATGCATATGATACCACCTTGATTACTTTGGATGAAGAAAAAATGGTGGAGCTTGTCAACTTGATGAAGATAACTAGTGAAAAGCTTGGGCTTCTTATTAATGTATCAAAAACGAAAGTCATGGTGATGGATCGGGACAAGTGTCTTCCAGATTCTACAGCTCTGAACGAATATGAAAAGGTGAACGCTTTCGTATATTTAGGATTCATCATCGAAGCAGACGGAGGCTCATCAGCAGAAACACGATGCCGAATTGCTTTGAGTAAATCAGCTATGACCAGACTACATAATGTCACATGTAATAACAAGATCTCCAAAAAAGTCAAAGGAAAGACTTATACAATCACTTTTCTCTGTTTTCTTGTATGCCGCGGAAACATGGACGTTGGAGGCAGCTGATAAAAGAAGAATCGACGCCTTTGAGATGTGGGTCTGGTAAAGGATGCTGAAGATATGCTGGATAGCGCGACCAACCAACATTTCAATCATTAACGAAATACAGGAGCCAGTCAGGCTAAGTGTTTTATGCGAAAGATGCATTCTAGGGTATTTCGGATATGTGACCAGGAGAGAAGTGGGAAATCTGGAAAAAGACATTCTCTTTGGTAAGGCCCTCTAGTAAAAGAGAGAGAGAGGAAGATCTCCGACCAGGTGGTCTGACATCACCAAAGCGCAAATGGGCTCTGTGGTACAAGTTGCTTCACAGGAATGAGATTGTGATAGATGGCGTGCTGTTTTAAGTGCAATGCACTCGTGAGCGACTGACACCAACTGATGATTAGTCGAAGGCTGGCTTACTTTCAGTTCCGTCGTTCGCGAACGATTTTTTCAGAAGAATTTAATAATGACTTATTTATTTGTGAATGATTTGGTAGTTGATTTTTTAAAATCCCTACATGAACAGTATTATCTGAAATTAAATCCAATTATTCTCAAAGCTTTCCCTTGTGGACATAGTTACTAAATTATCAGATCTTCTCCTTATACAATCACGTATCAATATTATTCGACCCTGGATTCTCTTAGCTACCGCCACCTTTCTCTCAAAATAGTCTTCTTTTACTTTGACTATGCTATTTCTTATGCTCGTGTCTTGATGAAGTATATCTTCTGGTTTCAAACAACTTCAAAAATATCTTACATTGAGAATATCCGTCCTTAGTATGCAAATACATTGTTACCATCCTTACAAGGTCGACAATTGCGAGCCATAGAATATATAAACTGGAACTCATATTCATATATAAATTGCAAACAAATCGATGCTTGAAAAAAGTCCATCGTGGGTGTAAAAACGCCTCTGCATTTTTTTTTAATTTTTTTTTTTTTTAGTCAAATCCTAAATTAACAATCCGGTCAAGTTTAAGGGTTTTGTTAATTAATAAGAACCCACGTTGTGAGTCGCACCGCGTCGCATCGAGACAAAAATTAAACCCCTGGTAGAGGTCATAGCGCTTAATAAATTTTGTATGTGTAATTACCGGCATAAAAATAATATTTCACGTGTTCCTTATCTTCTAAATAACGCGATAATTGATGTAGAGAAAAAAAATTTCATTCGACGGTTGTATATTAAATTAAAGGCGGTATATGGAGTATAATTCTTTTAAGCCCCAACAATTGTAGGTAGGTATATTATATATAGCCTTTTCACTCGACGACAGGACAGGAATAGCTCCTCGAGGTGCGTGTATAATTACGATATCCGAGAGTCAGTTTTACTCATACATAATGCTCGAAAGTGTGAGTATACGAATGAGCGAGCAGAAGGAAAAGCTCGTAAAAATGTCTAAAAATATTGCACGAATTACGAATTTGAAAACTGGCCGAAATTTTCCGTTAATTAATATTTCAAGATAGCGAACTAGCCGAACCGACTCGACACGACCGTTGTAATTATTTTAAGGATGATTGGCAACCATGCAGCTTAAGTTTTCACAAATGGCTCGAGACGACTTCGTCGTATTAGGGAGATGTAAGACGTTTTAATACCAGCAAAAGATGGGCAATTTAGAAATTATCGTCGCATGTTTACGACTCGAATGCGTATATGGTGGCGACTGAGATTAATAAATTTGCGACCGTGCGGCCATAACGGCAGCTTGTAAAATTTTTTTAATGCCATCAAATCCGTATGAACGTTTTAACGAATGTGCAAAGTAATTGCGAAATAATTAACTATGTGTGTGTGTGCTTGGTGGAAAACCATTGTCCAGGGATTTTCCCCTTTTATCGTACATACTGTATCGAGCTGGTACAGCGACGAGAGAAAAAAAAATTTATTTCACCAAATTATTTCTAATTGGCGTTGAAATTTAAAATTGCACCGTGTCTGCGCGTGTCTTATGCAATGTTATGTGTTTGCATCGAGGTATTAAATTATGTATTGCAAATGGTTTGTACATATACAGTACCTACGTAGAATTCGTTTGGGATTCAAAATGTGCTACCGTGTACTGGCGTACGACTATATATATTTGTTTTTCCTTTCTCTTTCTGTCTTTACTGTTTCACTCTTTCGTTCGTTTTCGCTTTTGTTTATATTTACCCGGATCTGAGACCGGAGAATACGGTACGCTGGGCTGCGTGATAAACGACCGTCTTATTTAAAAAATTATTAATGGGTGTGATTCCTAGCGGATGTATTGACTTTTCGCGGTCATTTCGAAACGGACGGGTGTTGTTTTTACTCGAATGTGTATGCTTTTAGTATGAAATAAGAAGTGTATCTTATATGTTGGAATGGCCAGAAGGGGGCACGAACCCAACCGAATGTTCACCACGATATCTAGCTGCTGCATGTGATGTCTTCTTCTGAGCTGATATTCTGCGCACAAGCCTGCCCTGCGGCCGGATTTTCCAGGGCTTGGCTGAATTTGGAAAAATATTGTTCCGAGCTGCCAATTAAAAACACCTTTTAAAGTGCATTTGATGTAGTTTTCTCGTAGCTCGATGAATTATCTCCATTAGGTTGGCTCGCGTATTAAGCACATTAAAGGATGAGATGATAACTTTGAGAAAAATTTATTGACAGATTTACGAAGGGAGCGAACTCCTAGATACTGAAATAGTATTTTTTTAACATTTTCTTATCCGAGCATCATACTGATTACGAAGCGTGTAAAAGTTCATAATTGTCTCATCAATAGTAACTTTTTTGAAAAATTTGAGCACTATGGCCTTTGTCTAGTGTAAAATTTTGACCACATTTTCTAGCACAGAGCTTAATCAGGAAGTATTCTGCTAGTCTAATTTTTACATAAAATACATAACCTTTAATATAAATGCAAAAATGCAATTTTTGATTTTTCTGCAACACAGTAAAATCGCCTAAAATGCTACTTTATCGGAGCTATGAGTGATTGCAACGGTACTGAAAAACTCGAACCCCTCTCTATCTGGAACGGCTGGGACACCAATTAAATCGACACGCCAAGTTTCAGATGAACTGGTTAGTTCAATAGGAGGTAGGGGGAGAATGAAGAGAAAGAGTTATGTGAGGAACCGATCTTCTTCAAATTCAAAAATAGGAAAATCCTCCCCATCGTTTCTCCTAATCGACGTAGAAGGCTAATTTTTGGATACTGTACACAACTTCTAGTTCTCTATCGCCTGCTTCAAAAATGAATAATTTTGGTGATCTGTGCCTCTCTGTCCACTCTCCCCGAAATTTGGTCATGGCTGAATTTTTACACATGGTCATACCCACTCATATATGTCAAATGTGTCGCTAGTCTAAGCCTATTGAGCGAATTTGATCGATTTTGATCGCTACCAAGTCGAGTATATGATTTTACTCTTCGATAGAAAATTTAAATAAATATCTGACATGTTGGAAACTGGTCTTGATGTTGTGAGAGTGAAACACAACCTGAAATAGTGAAATGTAAAAACCCTCCTTTTTAACACCATTTTTTTTTTTTTTTTTTTTTTTTTTTTTTGTGATAAAAGGGTAATGTAGGGACAGAATAAGAAAGGTATAATGATAAATATTGTACGTGTAAGAGTGTTGTAAAACCAATAGAAACGAAATTATTGCAGTGATAAACCATGCTGTGGAGCTCTGGTCAAAACTTACAGTGAAATATTCACATTTTATTACCCCCTCCCATATATATTTTTTGAAAAAGTGAGCATCCAAAAATGCATGGTTTGTGATACAAAATAGATCACAATTCTTTGGAATTTTCCTAGCTTAAAACACAATATGAAGGCTACATTTTTTGAATCCCCTCCCCTCCTTCATGTTTTGAGGCAAGAAGCAGTACAGAACTCACAGTTTGTTGTACAAAATAGTCCAAAACTGGCTTAAAATTGCCTTCAAATTTTAGATTGGGAAACGCACTGAGTGAGGCTGGGATTTCTCCAGCACTTCTTCTCAGCTAAATATTGAAAAGGGAATTAGCAAAAATTTGAGGTTGGGGTACAAAAAAGTTCAAAATTATCAACAAGTTTCTGATATGAAACTAAAATGGAATCGAGCTTGTATTTTCACAACCCTTTGCCGGAAATTTAGTGAATGGGAATAGGACAAAACTCAGGGTCCACTGCTCAAAGCAGCCCAAAATTCTCTGCGAATTCAATGTTGATAATCGAATTGAGAGGCTGACAAAATGAAGCTTTAAATAGTGGGATTTAGTAGGGGCTCTAGATATGTCTTTTTGGAGGTTTCAGCTTTTCAGCCCTATTGTACCTTCTTCATGTTTTGAGCTTGTCCCACGTATATTTGCCATACAAATTCAGTTATTAGGTTGAAATTTAACAAATTCATTTGGTAGAGGACCTAGATCAGTCATTTGAAGGTTTCAGCTATCAACTTCAATTTATATCTGTACTCTCACCACTGTTCAAAAAAAAACATTACAGAGTGCTCCTTTTTCTATTTCGAGAATGAACAATCCGCATATTTCCTTTACTCGAAGAAAATCAGATTCAAAACGCAAAGCATTGCGATGCTTTTTTATGTTTTTAGAATTTAATTGCCTGTAATTTGATGAAAACTCGAATTCTCCAATACGTCATTCCACTCTTGACCACTTGCCAGCATAAAAGCAAACAACCTCAAAGTTCAAGTACACAAACCCGAATATGTTTTATGAAGGTTCCAACCTGGCGACAATTTTAGTAAATAAATCTACACATACCAATTCATGTTATAAAATTTCCCATAAGCACAACTTCAAATCCATCGTAGCGAGAGAGATATGAGGATAATTCGTCCTTTGCTACATTTGAAATTTCACTCTCTGTAATAGTTGTGCAACGATGTGTGAAATTAGCAAATTGGTGTAACCAGACGATTTTTTTCGCCTTACAAAAAATTAAAATTTTCCAATTTATAGTTGAAAAATTATTCCTTTCTTGCTCCTTCCTACCTACTGGTTGTAAGACTTAATAATTTCTCTCGTCACGTTTTCCATTATTTATCTTTTGAAGTCGAGAAAAAAAAGAAACTGATTGTAACTAAAATATTGCTTAAAAATATAAGATGAAAAAAAACCTCTCCTTAAGGAATGTAAACTAAGAAAATGAGTTTTTCACAGTTTTTATTATAGTTTAGGTAGATAAAAAAAAAGTTATAATCGGATAGAATAATCAAATGTTTGGTTTTTGATACTTTATGATTTTAATCCATTTTTCTAAAAGTTTTCATAATCGCTAGATTTTTTTCTGCTTGAAAACTTTTTTTTTACTTCCCTTTTATCTTTTTATCGTAAATGACGCCCAACTTACAATCTTCACAAGATTTTAAATTTCGAATTCGTTCATCGTAAATTGTACAGGGTGTTTTGCTTCGATAGTACTTTCTTCATACTACAAGTAGAGCAAATCAAGTTGAGCGTGTGTATGCTTTGCCTATCGTTATAATTGCAGGGGCAAAAATACACGGATGGTTCATTCTATATCAAAACGAACCAAAAATTGACTCGGGTATTTCCATTTCGCTCAAATTTTTTTTGCCAGTTCCTTCCAATGGTCTAGTGAAAAAATCACTGTCATTTCGACCTTAACCCTTCATAGAAGCTGCGGGGGGGGGCTTACAATTTTAAAATATTTTTTCAAATAGCTCAACTTTGAAAGCTCGTATTTCAAGATTGGTTAAACTTAGAATAAATCTGTTTACGTGATTTTATAGGTAATTCAATATAAATCCAAAATTGATGTTCAAAATTTTAAAATCTCAGATTTGAACTTTTGTAATGAAAGTTTAACTTTTCATGATGAGTATGAAGGTTGAAAACTACCATTCAACAATCTAAAAAATCACCATGAATAGAATTTTTTATTATAGTTTTAACTAATAAATTTTTTAAATGGGATCATAACATTCCCAAAGGAGGGGGGGGGGAGACACAGCGAATCTCAATTTTGGTAAAAATTCAAAATAACAGTAAAAGTAAAGTGATACATGGATATTTACTTATTCAAGGACACTGAGTTTTATTATCGGCTTACTTTTCTGATCCGACCTCCCTAAAAGCTCCCTCAATATGGTCAAAATTCAAAAAAATTGAAAAAATGAAGTCTAAAAAATGAAAGAAAAACTGGGAAATGATTAAAATGACGTGTAACATATCGATTATTACTAATTCGGCAGCGCTGAGATCAAATATCAACTTACTTTTCCAACTCGACTTTTCCGTACCCACATTTTTCAAATTTTTTGTAATTTGATAGTCAGTTTGGAACATAGAGGAGTCGGATCAAGAAAACTTTGCAAAAAAAATTCAAATTAATGCTGTCGACTTTTGAAATAATGCTTTTATTGGTATCTAATTAAAAAAAAAAAAAACTTTCAGCCTGATTTTCGTGACGTATTACAATCATAAGAATTGAAAAAAAAAACGTCGCTTCGCAATGCTTTTTTCCTGATCAGTATTGCGGGTAGGAACATCCTGGTTCAATTTTGAAGAGTTATGCGAGAAGCAAACTTAAAAAATAAGAAAAATCAGAAAAACCAATCAAAAAATCACTTTTTTAAGGCTGTGAGGGGGTGCAATGGAGCTAAAAAGTCAGAACTCCCAAAAGGCACATCTATGGCCCCAACTGAATGTACATATCGAATTTCAACTTCCTAGCTTAATTTGGTGGGGAGGTAGCGGAGGAACAGCTTTCCTTCAAGGTCAAAAAGGAGGAAACCCTCGTATCTGCCCTCCTAATTGACCTAGGAGATTGATTTTCGGATATGTTGTACAATTTTTAATTTTCCATCAATTGGCTTAAAAGAGGTAAATTTTTGTGATTTTGACCTCTCAGTACTCCCTCCCCCAAATTGAGGCATAACTGAATTTTGACCCAAGTTCATCCCCACTCATATATATCCAATTCGTCGCCGAACTGAGCCGTTTGACTGAATTCCAGCGATTTTGGTCGATATCGAGTAGAGTAAATGATTCTAATGTTCGGGGGAAAAAAAATAAATATCTGACATGGCTAAGATCGTTTTAATGGTCTTCTAGAACCCCAAAGCGGATTGTATATGCCCTCCCTCACCCGCCGTTGGTCTATATGCTGTGATGGTCTGGTTTTCATTGACAAATATGATATGGAAAATCAGGCTACAAATTATCTCGAAGTTATAAGGAACCTTCCACCCCTTGTCAGCACTATATCATCTCCAAATTGTAAGAAATTTTGAGGAGAAAATTTCATACTATAATTTTGTTTGCTTTTTTTATTAAAAAAATTCCATGGAGGAATACATTTTACCAAACTTTTTTTTTGCTGAAATATACAACTAGTTCAGAGACAATACCAAGAACCGAGTAAATTTTTCAATAAGATTACTTTCTTTGCAAAAAATTGTTTTCATGGAAAAATTTTTCTCTAAAAAATGGTACAACATTTTATAATGATATTTTCCCCCCAAAAATTACTATACAACTTGGAAAAAATATTAGCGTATCAAATGGTGGAGGGTCCCTTATTACTTCAAGAAAAATTTTCTAATTGGGAAACTTATAACAGTTTTTTTTTTTTTTTAAGTTACGGGCAAAAATTTGAAATTTTTCTTTCGAACTGGAGTTATAAATTTTTGAAAATGACATCAAATATTTAGAAATAGTATTTCAGATTTGTGTACTTTTGCCCCTACAATGATTAGAATAGACATAACATTATACATGTGTGTAATTTGAGTTGCTGTACTTATAGTATGAAGGAAGTATTATTGAAGCAGAACACCCTGTATATGAAGCAGATTCAGCATCGTAGATATGTGAAAATTAGTTTCACTATTGTTAATTCATCTTAATTCCAGAAACGTTTAAATTATTTTATATTGAATTAAATTCGTATTGTACGTATCTTCGCAGCCTGTACCCGAATCCGGAACCTTATCTGTAACATAAAACTTTCGGCAAAACTGCTCAACTCGTCGTACAATAAAATAAAGAAGACACTTCGGCTTTTAAGCTTTTGAAAAATGAATTCAAATCGTACACGACGAAAAGTCGTAACAAAGTATAAAAGAAAAACAGGGGCCTTGTGTAGTATTAGTATAGTACTACATACAACAAAGAACTTGAAAAGGATGCTACAAAACCGATCCTCGTCTCGTCCCGTCTACCTAAATTGACTTTATATACATACGTATAAAATGTGACCTCACGAGTAAAACTTTCGATATAAATGTTAAACTGTGTTGAAAAATATTCATCCAGCGACGCCGAACGTCGAAGCGAAGCGAAGCAAAGCGTTGTGTGTTTATAAGGAATCGATGCAGCCGGTAGATGCGACGATAAAACATATATATACACACGTTGGTTGGGTGGCAATGGCGAGAAAAAACTCCAACTTACTTCAGTTTTTGTAATTCGATGTCTGGCTAATTTAACTTCGGCAAAATTTCCTTTTCCGATTCTCCTCTCGATCGTATAGAATCCAACCCTCTCCAGCTTGTAACTGTCCCCCATTTTGGTCGAATGCACTCTTCGGTATCTATTTTACATTCGTATCGTTCGGTAAGTTCATTTTTTCGAATCGTGCTCCAAATGAGATTTCCTGTTCACGTACCTTTGATGCAGAAAAAAAAAAAAATATATCAAAGAATAAGAAAACGTTAGTCAGAAGAGAGAGAGAGAGAGAGGGAAAAAAACGACCTTAGATTGTACGTAGTATATAAAATATGAATTTAATATTATACGTATAAAATATATATGCATATATAAGAGTAATAACAATAGTAACAACGTGGCGTGGTTAAATAGAAATATGAGAATGAGAAACCTAACAAAATGTTTGAAAAAGAGTACAATAAACGAGAACGCTTTTTCCGTATCAGATTTCCTTTCGGTATTTCTTTTTTTTTTTTTTTTTTTTTTTTTTTTTGTAAACATTTCGAATTACGTATATTGGGTAAAGTTGTCGTACTTGAGAGATGTAGCCTGGCCTTGTCACATTTGTACCTATATTTTGTCTGACATACTCGAGCAACACTCGATTGCATACACAACACGACAATAATTTTAATACTGTAAATTTTTCAAAACCCACACAAACTTCTACCTGCATGGATATTGTTTTGTTTACTTTTCGGTAAGGTTTTCAATTGTGTCCCCCTTTATTGGCATAATAACGAAGAGGAATCTTCAACGATACGATATTTCGTTCTCTTTCGTTTTTCGAGTTAATCCCCAAATTGGTGATATTTCAAGATTCAGCTCGGTATTTTTATATAACAAAATGGATTAAGCGGCGTGTCTATATTCTATGCAATGCGTTACGTTTCTCGTCGCCTTCGCACATTCGAGCTAGCTCTTCTTTTTACTATCGCACGTCAAACTTGGAGCGAGTTGACGTTAACCTGAAGCGAATCTACGTACGTTACGTACGTACACATAATCTCTAAACAGAAGCGTATGAAATGAGAACGAGACGAGAGAGCTTTTACGTACGTCTACGTACCTACGTATGTATTTCGATTGCGTCATAAAGAGTATTTGGTTCATTCGTACGGTTCGGTTCAAGTTGGCTATTTGACGTTTGTACGTATGGCTGATACGGTATGCTGCTATTAGCTGTGGCGAATGACATCACGATATTTGAAAAATTAATTTTCTCTCGAGCTGATGATGCGACTTTTCGCAACGATCGAGTCAATTTTTTTTCTTTCGTGCATCATCATTATTTGTTTGTACGCATAGTGTAAGTAATGAGTTTTCGACACGTTCACTGCTGTCGGATATACTAGAATTACAACGTGTTGTGGATAGATTTAAGTTAACGGGTTTCCTCTTATTGCTGATTTGATGTTTACACCAACAACAGATGCATGTAGATGATTAAGTGAAACCCAAGTGCAGCGAAACAGAGAAGGAAATGATATCAAGCATTTTATTATGGGAGATTATCGAACAAGAAGATGAAGAAGTTGATTTAATGAGGTTGTCGACGTCATGAACCCTAATAATTTATCATTCCGGAGTAAAGTTGAATCGATATTTTCGTTGAGATTCGCAATGGTATAAGTAGTACAGTGAATATCGGCTATAATAACATTGAAGGGAACACTTGATTTGGTCAATATAACTAATATGTTATAATAACCGATATTGTCCTTTTTCGATCGAGATTTTTAATATAGATTGGGAGAGGGGGTGTGAATGAAATATCACTCACGACATGGTGTGTTGTCTAAATCGTCTCAATGTTTCACAATTTTTAGAAATATTCAGCGACATAGTACATAGTCAAATTTAGTGATCTAGGTAGTAAAAGCAACCTCAGCTGTCTTCCAAAAAAAAAAAAAATCAAAACATTACCGACATTTGGTACGGAGAACGATGTTGTACAATCGTCAATTCGTACATGATTTACAAGTGTACATCCTCAAAGAAAAAAACGATAGGTGACAACAAAGTTACCATTATAATCGAAACATTGCGAGAAGTCTTTTGATTCATTGGTATTCGTTAGCACGAACAGGTTTGGGTTCGCATAAAAAAAAGGGTTTCATGGTGTAAAGTCATTATATTCGATTTTTTTTTTTGTTAAAGGGACCAAAAGTTAGGTTATTAAAAGCGATATCAATTAACATTACGTCTTATGTACTTTTGCTGGGACTTTTGAAATAGGTTATAATAAACGATATGTTCTTATAACCTATGTTTTTATAAACGATATTCACTGCACTTTGAAAGATCCCAAAATTTCAGCTTGTATTAAGAAAAATGATGACGAGGTCGAAAGGTTGAATATTTACTGTGGATATTTGAAGTTTGAACTTTTACCATAGTATACTTTTAACCTGATTTTCTACGTCGTATTGTCGAAATAATAAGGAAAATCAGGCTATCAAGTACTGTGGAGGGGGGAGGGTTGTGTGAATTAGTATCAACAAAATAAGTTTTGAAGTTCTAGTAAACTAGTGAAACCATTCTTGAGGAAATCAGATTTTTATTTTTATTACCTCCCTCCTCCTCTCCCCTCCCTCAAAATTATTTACTCGACTCGCACTACCTAATATGGCTTAAATTCGACCAGTTTGCTAGGATTAACGTCGGATCACATGTTCAATAGGTTTAAATGACCTTGGCTGAAAATCCATACATGTCCGAATTTGGGAAGAAGGGTGTAAACTGCGAAGGGGCAAAATTTGCAAAAAAATTTCGTTCAAAAAACAATGGATGGAAAATTTAAAAAAAAAGGTTTTGCTCTGCAATGCTTTCAGAGTCAGGTTTCACTGTTGTCCGTATGTTCTTAATTTATAGACATTTTTTGTGTGTAGATTGCATCAATTTTTTATAAGGTACGCTTTCAAGAATCTGCATTTCTTCCCACAAGTGGTACAATTTTAAATAGATAGATTTATGGAAATGTATGTATTCGGTTCATCTACATTTATCATCAAATCTACTGAAAAATCGGGGAAACCCCACTTTTCGGGGCCCTTGAAGGGGTGAACTTAAAGATGGATAGTTGAGACTCTCCAAAGACACAACTTAGATGCTTCCCTGATCTGTACACGAAGTTTCAAGACACTAGCTCCATTGGGACGATCTGCACAGATGAGCAAAACTTTAAAAACGTTGAAAAGATGTGTTTTAGACCTAAAGATGCAACCCCCCCCCCCCACATACTTTAGATACCGCTGTAAACTACCTACCAAGTTTCAATTCTATAAGTTAATTGGTGTGACCTGTACTGGGTGTTCTGTATTTACCTCGCTTCCTTTATATCTGTGATAGGTCAACTCATGACACTTACACACTCAAAGAGATGATTTTTTTTTTAATTTAGGGATAGGGCTTACAGCGAATGCAGTTGTGAGTATTGAGTCATATATAATCAGCAAAAGGGTAAATTTTAACTGTTTCACCAAATGGAAGACTTTTGGTACAAAATTTGAAATTTTCAGTGATTACCTCAAAAAGAGCCAGACTCATGTACAATCCTTACTAAATTTACTTACCAGTTTTCAGCTGTTTGGCATAATTGGGGCGTGGGGCAATTATGCCAAAAATTGACTCGATAAACAGCAATAATCCTCCCAAACCTTTTTTGTCAAGGCTGGAGGAAAATGCCATGAAAAGGAACATATAGGATCCTTATTAAATCTGTGTTACCCAGTCGTTCATTGGGGAAGGAGGAAACTAAGAATCAACTTGAAATTGAGTAAAACCTAACCTACCCTAAGCAAGAATCACTTTTTTTTGGCTTGTAAGGAGAAGTAATGGAGCTGAAAAGTTGCAATCCCGAAAAAACTATTTGCAAAATTTCAGTCCCTTTGGACAATTTATGAACCACCGACCTCTCCTTCTCTGCTGAGGGGTCGAACCACCACATTTTGTGTACCCTTTCAAAAAATTCTCATTGATCGTGACTCATTATTCTACAGATGGGAATATTTATATGAAAATATGCAGCTGTATAAATTACAAAAATCAGCTCATTTGGTGTAAAAATATTATCAATATAATCACGCTAAAAATATTCAATAAGGTAAAAAAATTCGTATATTTCGATTTAAACATGAGAAAACAGTTCAAAGCACCCGTTAATAATTTTCCTGGCCAAATTAAAGTTAAACTTAGCGAAATACATAGAAGACTTTGAGCTCGTGGTATAATCTTTTCTAAAACTTCCAAAAAAAATCTTGTCAAGACTGTATACCTACTCAGAAAAAATGCGGATGAATTTTTCATTTAAAATTTTCCTTTAATTTCGACCTTGATTCGATGAATTTTTCATCTTCTTTTCTCACAAAATTGAAAAATTTTCCGTCTGGGGTATATTCGTGGTTACATTTAGACGCTCTGAAGGAGAGATATTTTTAGAAAGTAAATTTCCAAACTCCAAAGGTATTAGGTACATATAACGTTGCTGGTGTAAGGACAGCTTGCAAAATGTGAATATATTTTCCCACGAGATACCGTTCAGCTCTCGATGGTCCAGTTTAGAAATGTATTAAAACGCGTACATAAAAAAAAAATCGACCAGTCGTCGGTGTCGGTATAGGTAAGGTAGGTACACGATGTTTATTTTGCGAAAGAGAGAAAAAAATACCGTCGGAATGGAGAAAATAATCGACTGTAAATATGTGGTCTATTTTCAATGCCAATGTCTGATCGATGATTCGGTCGGTATAGGTTAGATACCTACTAATTGACGATTCATTGGGATAAAGTACCTTGTACTTGGGTGTACTAAACCAGTGTAATACTATCATCGCCGCAAAGAGCATAAAATAAGAAAGAATAAAATGGTAATAAAGTAATTCGCGCTTTATCACTATTACCTCATCAGCATTGTCCTCGCGGTCGTCGTAATCATTATTATATGACCTTGGTGAAATAATATACAAAAAGACTCGAATCGATTAACATACGTAATAATTTATCATTCATTTTGGTCTGTAAGCTTGATCTTATATAGGTGCATGTTTGATGGGAAGCTCAAGAGGTGAAAGAGAAGGTAAAATATGTTCGCATGTATCAAAACATGTTGCTCGAGACACGAGAATATATCGTTAAGAAAAATAAAAATGAAAAAATTGAGTTGATTAACTTAACGCGGTGACTTGCGTCTTTTCAGCAACATTCCCAGTAGGAAAGTGTCTCATAGTTAGGTGCGCGCGCAAGTTTATCATTTTATCGTTTAAAACATTCACATGGAATCAAATTGTTTTGCTGAAATTCGATTACTTGCCTATTATTGATTTTGGAACATATTAACACTGAATGGTGTAGAGAGTAGAGATGTAGGGATGATATTGAATTTTGAATTCCCCTCCCCCTCCCTCCAAACCAAAATCACTTACTCCTATTCAATACCTACAAAATCTTTCCTGATGCAGTCAGTCTCCTTGAAATTAAAACTGAAAACTGAAACTTGAATGCCAAAAAATTCAGTTTTAATTACAAGTTGAAGTGTTATTTATTTTGCCGAAATACAAAAACGTTTGAAAATTACTTATACCCATTAAGTCTTTTTAATGTACGCTTATTTTACAGAATATGGATTTAAAATTTTGAAAATACTGTTCTTTTTGCCTTATCAAGAATTAAATTTTGAGAAACTTTTTGTTTTTTTAACCAGGTTTCGAAGAATCTTGTACTGGATTAATCCGGATTCAGAAAATCTCAGAAAGTACTGCCCCAACAGCTTTTAGAAATGGATTCTGGATTTTGTTTTCTGTCATCGGATATTTCTGTATAAATTGATGAAAACATATGTAAGTATTCCAAAAATTTTAGTTAGAATTTAAAATTTAAATTACAAATTTCAACTTAATTTGAACCATTATTGGGGTTTTTCTCTTTCTTTAGCTATTTTGTTGATAGTAAACTTGTTTATTTTTTCACTATAGTTTCACAAAATGGATTGTAGATTTTTGGCTTCTTAATTCAGCTTTTCGAAAAATTCGTATAAATTGAAAAAACTTATTCAGTTAGTTTTAGGAAGTCAGGGACACCACATCAGGTTTGTAAAAATACCTATAAAAACAGAAACTGAAACTTTGAAATCAAAATTAATGTTTAGTAACTAAAATGAAAGTGAAACTGGAACTCTTGAAACTGAATTTGAAACTAAAACTGAAGACTAAAAAAATCAAAAACCGAAACTGATTTTTTTTAGTTTTACAATCCTTGCATGCCTGAGTGGGAATGATCATGAATCAAAATTCAGTTTGATGCAAAATTTTGAGAGGGATGCAGAAATGTCCTACATCACTTGAGATAAGGGATATGAGAGTTCCCTCCATTTTAATCAGAAAATTGGATTTTTTATCTAGTGCACCTCCCTTCTCAATCAGATTGTACTACGGGGTTGAAATTTGAAAATTAGTTTGGTGGAGGGCTTAGATGTGTATTTTTTGTGAGGTAGAAACGGTCAGAAGTGACCATCGCAAATCTGTACAAATGGTTACCCATCCAGGGGTCTACATGGGCACCATTTTTTTTTCCTTGCATAGAACTAGTTTACTTTAGTATTTGCATAACAGAGTTGTCGATATTGAAAAAGTAATACAGCTGTAATTTTATTACTTCGTGTAAGAAAAAAAAATTATAAGATGAGTAAAAATATTCATATGAACAAGTTGCTCAACTTAAAATTTGAAGAAGTGGTGATTCAAAGAAATTAAAAATTCGCGGAAATATTTTTTATGATTAGAGATTCTTGCACAACTCTTCAAGGTGAACAAATATAGTTATCTATAAAAATTGCCTACCTTCAAAATTGAAGTGACTGCATAGAAAGCGGATTATATTTTCCTTCGTATTCAATGTTAATAATGGTAAAAAATAAAATGTATCAATTTTGATTTAGAATGACTGGAATAAAATTCATCAATTAGGGCTTATGAAACTTTCATACACACAGCCCCTTCAATTTTGAAGATACGCAATTTTTCTAAAGGACGAGTTTTGCTTGCCTGGAAGAGTTACTCAATAATTCTTAATCCCAAAATATATTTCTACGAATTTTTGATTTTTTTTAAAAATCACTGTCCCTTCAAATGTTGAGCCAGGCAACTTATTCATATGACCATTTTTACTCATTTCGTCAATCCCTACCCAGCCCTTATAATAAAAAAAGTTCCAATAGTATCATTTTTTTTCTATGTTGGCAGCATTGCTTCACGAAAACCAGTCTCGTACCGGGCAAATAAAATATGGCGCATAATGTAGGTGTCTGGGCAACCATTTGTGCAGATTGAGAATCGACACTACCGACCATTGCCTTGTTAACTTTACATCTCTTTCCAACTCTTGAATGTGAATTTTCAGAGATTTTTACTGTGTTCGTCTCCCCTAGAAACTGAGCTGCACGACTGGAATTCAGTACATTTATTTAGTAAAAGTTTTAAATGTTGGAAGGGGTGGGGGGAGTTGGTTCAAACATTCATTTGAAAATTTGTTTCTACTCAGCCTCTAATCCTGCCAGTGAATCCACAAAAATTAAATTAAAAGCGTAACATTTCTGTTTTTTTTTTTTTTTTTCAAAAAAAGAGAAAATATTCACAATTTATTCTGACTTAAGACTCCAACGCGACAACCTACGTTATCACACTCTCGTCATATACCAGACAATACATGACGCTCACATGCGCGCGCAACTCCCATATTACTTCCATGGTTCTCCTACTATCTGCATTACTACCCCCCCCCCCCAAACACCCTTTCTAAATGGAACTATGTTTTTTCAAAACAAATACTGAAGTAATTAAAGTGAGGAAAAAAAAACAGACTCGATTAAATATTAATTACTATTAAATTTTTAAAACGTATTAAATGTACAAAGTTGAATACGAGCGATGTTTGAAAAAAAAAAAAAAAAAAAAAAGCTAAAGAGAAAAAAAATTGTCAAGTACGACATTGTCATGTTAATTTATACTCGGTAACTTATATACTCGGGTACTGTTTTAACCGGCGAAAGTCCACTTATACTCGTATACTCGATTCGTTTTTGTAAAATATTGATTGCGCTGTAACCGAGCCCACGTGAAATCTCTCGCCAGCATGAATTTACCTTCTAAAAACACGCACCTTTGTGTCAAAAATGCAATTCCGCGTACATAAAGATATACTTTGATAGCGTTACTGGTGTTGGTGGTGTTGTTGTTGTTGTTGTTTTTATAGTAATAGTAAAGGTGGTGGTTGTTTTTCTTTTTCTTATAGTCATCCACGTAAAACGTGAGTAGGTATAACCACCGCCCTTATTTAACCTAAAACGTGCAATAAGTACTTTGACTTTTAAGTAAAGAAAAAAAAAAAAGAAGAAGAAAAAAAAGGCCATTCGGTGTTGTTTTTTTTTCTACTTAATGGTTTTTTGATGTCGAATCGAAAAAGTTAGGGTTATGGTTATGATAAAAAATGTATAGTATTTTGAAATTATTAGCCTGAGGTAGAAAACAGCCTACTACGTAGGTATATATATATGTATATGTATGAAAAAGCGTACTCGAAGTGCAATAAAATAACGAAATAGATGAATGTTCGGTTATCAGGCCCATCTGTAGTTTGTGACTTTTGCAAAGGAGCTCGAATACGAATTACTACCGGTTTCCGCAGTCAACGTTGGAGGCTTAACTTTCTTCGTAGGTTTTTTAAAAATTAAAATAAAAATTCGGCGTATAGCGGTAGGGAACAAAAAAAAAGCACGAGAACTATTCGATTTCAATTTATCGAACCAAAACACCTGGGATGGGTTGTTGCCCGGTATGTCTCGGTCTCGATGATACTACGTAGAGGTAGCTAATTTAAAGCATGCATTTTACGAGCTAAATGAACGTAGCGTATTTACCGTGTAAGTATCGCAACGGCAGCCATGGTTTTTTTTTTTTTTTTTTTGTAAATGCGGCGTTATCTATTCGACGATATTTACCCAACGAACGTCGCCGACTGTTTAAAAAAAAAAAATATTCACCTTCGACACAGTTTTTCCATAAATATTCGCGAACGTGTATGAATACGAAGGTACGTGTGTATCGTAGAGATTGTGTACAGCACACACCGAAACGAAATTTTTCGATACGTCGGGATTTTTGCAGTATTTTTCGCGGCTATCACTGGTTCGAACACTCGAACTAAATGCTTCCACACAGCGCGCTACCACGGTAGCGTCGTTGTTCGGAATATCGACGCTTCCCTTGTGCCCGTGCTCTCCTACCAGCGTCTTTCGATGACGTCACAAGTGTTCCCCTACTTTCTCAATTCAAAACATTTGATTACGACGCTTTTACTACACCGTGACGCGCGGTTAAAGCTTTCAAAAACTTACGATTCTCGTGTACACACACACTACGCGCAGTGTTGTAAAATAATGATCGCCCATTTGGCCGATTTTCCAAATCTCAGAGCCGAATTTCGCCTAGATGCCTGTGTATACGGTGTACGTATGTGCGTGTGCGTGTGTATCTGCCTGGCTTATACTTTAGGCTGACCACAGTGTCCATGTCCCATTGTCCCTGTGTGTGTGTGTGTACGGTACGGTACGCTCGTTGTCCTGTGTGTAGGTAGGTAGGTAGGTAGGTAGGTAGGTAGGTTGTTACAATGGCTATCTAGCTAGGTAGGTATCTGTACGTTGGTGCTGTATTAACGCAATTACTCGCCGCCGACGTCTACAGTATTAATTCGATGGTATATTACTCTTGCTGTAGTTAGGTAGGTAGGTAGGTAGGTAGGTAGGTCTAGGTAGTACCTTATATCATCTATCGTATACTACGCGAACGTGTTCGAAGATGCACGACACGAGGTTAAACTTATACCAGCAGTGTTGGTATTTGAAAGATATTAAAATTATACCAATCTTATTACTTAGGCTCGTTAGTTGCTGCCTGCTTGTGGAAAATTTACGCTTAATTACTTCTACTTTAACTTCTTTTTTTTTTCTTTTTTTTCTATCAAAAAGAGGTAAAAGTAAACAGAAGAAGAAAAATAATACAAGCTTTTTAATACATTATACCTTAGTGTTTGGCGTTTCTTTCTCTAATTATATTATTTTCGCCGAGAAATTTATCCTTTTAAAAAATCCTAGTCGCGAAAATATGGCAGCTTTGTTTTAGTAATAAACTACAGTCTGTAGACGATGATGTTTTTTTTTTCCTCATTTTTAAGCGGTTTGACGTTTGTGAGGGATAAAGTACAGTACGTATGTATATAGGAGTAATTTTAGCAAAACGCATGATCGAAAATGACGTCATATATTTTTTTTTCTATACGTTGTACGTAGAGTGTATTGAAAGGTCAATCCCTCCATTTAACAGGTCATGAATCTCGAATATGTTCCGTAGGCTGGTTGAATTTTTTTTTTTCGCTTTTCGCTTTTCGCCGAAGAATAGCGTGGAGTGTTTTTCTGAACAACAATGATAAGGTTTTGGAAACCGGAAAAGTTGTTTCGTAGGGTATTCCATTACTTCCATTCTTGACTTTTATGTTGTCGTTGATGATATTGTTGTTTTCTTTTTTTAAAGAGAGAAAATATAACGAAGTATGTTGCGTAGATTCATGGAAAGCAGAAATGTTGAAAATTTTATGCCATCGCTGTTTATTATGGTATAAACGTAGCAGGGGACTGGGGAGGACTGTAGTTTCGGCCCGGCCCGTTAGAGGTCCTATTTGGTATTTTAAATCAATTTTCTAACACGGATATGTCTTGAGGGCTGGAAGTCATTTGGTGAAAATGTTACGTGTTTGATATAATGTTTTTAATGTTACATTTTTGATTTTTGATTTGAAGTTTTTGATCAAAAACTCGCGATAAAAAATTATTATGAATGATTTCTGCGCTTTGTATTGAAATTTTATTAAAAAATTTTGCAAGTAAAGAAATTAAGAAAATTATAACGTAAAAAAAGCATCATTTTGCGATGCTTTTTCAGCCTGATTTTTGTGACACATTTCAATCGTGAGAATTGAAAAAAACGATCGCTTCGCAATGCTTTTTTCCTAATCAGTATTGTGGGTAGGAAGGCTTCAATGGGGCTAAAAAAATGGAGACCCACCCCCAAGGCACATCTAGGGCTCCTTACCAAATGCACATACCTAATCTAAAATTCCTAGTTGAATTTGGAGGAGAGTTATGCGAGGAATTTAGTCAAAAATAAGAAAAAATTAGCAAAAACCACATTTTTGAGGCTGTGAAGGGATGAAAGGGGGCTAAAAAGTTGAAACCCTTAAAAAAGGAATGTAAGGCCCCTACGAAATGTACATACCTAATTTCAACTTCCTAGTTTAATTTGGAGAGGAGTTATGTGAGAAACAAACTCAAAAATGAGAAAAACCGATCAAAAATCACTTTTGTGGGGCAGTGAGGGGCTGTAAGGGGGCTAAAAAGTCGGAACTCCCTAAAGGCACATCTGGAGCCTGAACTAAATGTACATACCAAATTTCAACTTCGTAGCTCAATTTAGTAGGAAGCTAGAAGAGGAACAGCCCCTTTTCAAGCTCAAAAAGGAGGAAAACCTCGATATCTCCCTTCCTAATTTACTTAGAAGGTTAATTTCCGGATATATCGTACAACTTTTGATCCTTTATCAATTGGCTTAAAAAGGGAACATTTTTGCGCGTTTAACCCCTCAGCACCTCCTCTCCCAAATTGGGGCATGACTGAATTTTGACCCAATTTCATTTTTACTCATATACATCTAATCTGCGACCAAACTAAGCTGATTGACCGAATTGGAGCGATTTTGGTCGGTATCAAGCGAAGTAAATGATTTTAATGTTCGGGTGAAAAAAAAATGAAAATTAAATTAATATTTGACATAGTTAAAAATCGTCTTAATGCTTTTCTGGGACCCCAAAACAGATTTTGTTGATTCCCCCTCCCTCATCCGCCGTTGGTCGATATACTGTAACAGCCTCGTTTTCATTGGCAATATGGCATGGAAAATCAGGCTAAAAAATTTTAATTTGAAATTTTTGATTAAAACCTCGTGATGATAGATGATTGTATAATTTTTATTTTGCTAGGAAATAATAAAATCAGATGTCAATATGGAGTAAAGAGAAGAGTACACGTTTATGATTTAAAGTTTTTGATCAAAAACTCGCGATGAAAGATGATGATGAATGGTTTTTTTATTTTATGTTGAAATGTTGAAAAGGATATGTTACGTATCCGTGATCTAGAATTTTTTTCTGAAATGGAAAAGTGCCTATTTAACAGTCCAAAGCTTTAGGCTGAGAAGAAAAGTATTGTTGTGCCTGAAAATATCAGCAAAATTTTGCTGTCACTTCCCTTTGGTAGTTGGTAGTTTGTCATTTTTTTCCTTTCTTGAGTTTCATTTCATAGTTAAGCTTAAATATGTACCAATTTTCATGTATTATCTTTAACATGAGTGAAAACTTCGATTAAATCAGTTAATCTAAAGTTGAAGGTATTTTTGAACGGTAAATTCTACTGAAGCCTTAACACTCTTGAGAAAATTTTACCAAAAATACACTCTTTAGTCATTAAAATTGTCTATTCTCAAAAATTTTCACCCTTGCTGCGCTCAGCCATGTACAGTCTTGCCACCGAAATCATCGTTGATTATGAAGAGAAATGAACAGAACTTGAGTTGAAAATTTTATTATTATAGTTGAAAGTTTTTATGGCTCTAGCCTCTTCTTGAAAAAGTCCATGTTGCATTCCTGAACATTGTCTCACAATTCGTTTTGAAAATATTTGAATAAATTCATTTTTACTCTCAACGTTTTGAATTTCATGGTAGTTACTAATTAAATGAAAAATTTTGTTGAGGAAAGGAGGAGTGTACGGAAAACAGGGTCCCTCAAAGCTGCTGTCAATCACGAGCTTCACACATTCTTAATCTGGGTCTATATAAAAGTGTAAAGAAATTTCATTGATTTACTCGTCTATAATTTGAAAATTACCAATCTTGGATAGACAAATAAACTGTAACGAGAGAACACTAAATATCTGCTATGTCCAAAAATGATCTTAATAGTCTTCCAGAACGGACGAATTTGGTTGACCCCCCCCCACCGTATCCGTCCTAGGTCAGTGGACAATAATATTCTGTGTTTTTTTTTTGACAACATGACAAGGAAAATCAATATTTGAAATAATTCTAGCGATTTTTTTCTAGCTTTTTCCCTTCTCTATATCAATTTGTTAAAGTTAAAATCTACACAGGTGCATTACTTTTTTGCATAATTGTACGTTATTTATAACTTAATAATAACTACAACGTGATATTTACTACTCGGTGTTACTCTAACCTTTTACCCCTTCCTCACCATCAACGAATTCAAACCCAGTTTCTGTAAAAAAAAAAAATAATAATAATAAAGTGACAGAACAGGTTTGCTCGAAAGTTGAAGAATTTATTTGTGAAAAAAAAAAAATAAAAGTTTTTTCATTAATGAAAATTTAAAAATAGGTAGTTGAACTTGATCGATAATTTAGAACGGATCTTTTTCATAATATTATTTTGGCAACTTAATTAATAAAAAGCGATATTTTTCTATGTATTTTCGTATTTCTCCAATTTTTACTTTTATTTTGCTTTATTTTTCGAAGATTAGATACGTATAAATTTTCAAATCCTTCAATCATTGGTAAGGATTTAAAACGATGAAAAATACACATAATACCACGTAAAAATACTTGGTAATAACTTTTAATGCAAAGAAAAAAATCAGTTGGCTACTAAAAAAAAGAACATGTGTAGGTAGCAGGTACGTATAATATACCTATTAACTATAACTTCACTCGCATAAACCTAAATTACTTTTCAAAACAATTGAAATTAATTTACGTTGGTACTTTGGGTACCTTTTTGATTAACTTTGTATAAAATAAACGAGACAGAATAACCTCTCAAAAGCTCAGTGACCAGAATGAAATAGGTAACGCAAACCATGGTTCAAGAAAATATGCTCGTTTTCTAGCAGCAGGGTTTCCATAGTATGCTATACGAGCAAGCTTTGTTGCTACAGTACATTGTATATATATATAAATCAGTGTACGTGGCATGGTTAAATATTTCAAATTTAAAAATGAACTAAAACATATATTTTTACATGTACCTATCTACCTAACTACCTACATATATAGGATCATCGCCAATGAAAAGTCCATTAGACACTTGTCTTCGTAAGCGATTTTTTTTTCAATCTTATTACATCCTTGGAGACCTAACACGAACAGGCCTTAGCACCAAACCCTTCTCAAACAAGTTGTTATTTAAGATCACTTCGAATTACAGATGATGAACAATAAGGTATGATAGAAAAAAAAACATCGCCAGGTATAAGGCTGTCCCTTATTTTGCGACAGTAGATTTCCTTTTACTCCTGACACATCTATAAGCTGTATTTCAGCCAAATCGAAGCTCGTTCACTTATTTACAAAATTTCCAAGTAGTGTAAGTTTTTCAATTTTTCAATTTTTTCACAGAAGTAAGATATCATTTTGTAGAAAACATAAAAAACTGAATACAAAACATGTGAATAATTTTTAGCCTTAGTACAAAATTGTACGAATTATGAAAGATCAAAGATTGATTAAAACATTCATAATTTTTAAATAAGTGCGAGGGAGGGTGAAGAAGGGAACTAATCCTCCGATGTTAACCAGTTTTATAGGGGCAACTTATTCTGACTGGGAAATGCACTACACAAAATTTGGGTCATTTACCTTAGAAGGGGAAAGTACTCATAATGATGATTTTATCAAAAATAATTTTATTCAGTGGAACCCTAGTCCCTTCCCATTCACGTGAAAGAGCTCAAATCATGTATGGTTGAAATTCCTGCTTTTGCGAAATAGGAGACACGCTATCAGGTATGGATACTTTTTGAGCCCGATTTTCAGGAATTTAGAAGATATTCAAATTGCCCACTCATGGGCTAAAAAAAAGAGCACTTTAAGATGTTTTAATGAAGGTATTGGAGTGAATAGCTGTATCTCCTCTCCCTCCTCCCTCGAAAAGCCACATCTAAGATCTATACTAAATCTGTATACCAAATTTAAACCGCCTAGGTCAAGTTCAGGATTAGGATTCACGAGGTCATTTGTGACTCGAATCAAATCTCGGATCATCGAGCAAAAAACTATCCGGATCACAGAAACGGATCTTTTTGCAAAAATATGATTCGAATCACGGATCATGGATCACATTTCAAAAGCTGATCCGAACTCGGACCAATTTTCACGGATTTTTTTTTCATGTTCCGGATGACAAAGATTCGGATCATTGGATCATTTTTTTTTTTTTTTTTCAAAACACAGGCTGTAGTAATTTTTTGGTCTACGCTAATTTCAATTTTACGAAATTTTTTAACCTTAAACAATAACCACATCATCGTGATCTAATCCTGCAACACAATCTACATTTAAAAAAATTGATCCAGAAAAGTCATGATTTCAGGAAAATGAATCGTATCAACATATCGCGGATCATTTTAAAAAAGGACGATCCAAAATGATCCAAATCTCGGATCAAATCACAATTTTTTGATCCGAATCGTGATGCGGATATTCCCAACACTGGTCAAGTTGGTGGGGAGTTATGCGAGGAACAAACTCCAATAATAAGAAAAACCGACAAAAAATTAATTTGTGGGCTTTAAAAGGGAGAGGGGAGAAGTGAGGCTGAACAGTCAAGATCCCCAAAAAGCACATCTAGGGTCTCTAAAAAAACTACATCCTAAATTTCAACGAGGCTATGAGGTGGTGCAAGATGGCTGAAAAGTTGAAAGCCCCAAAGGGCACATCTATTACCTCTACTAAATCTACATGCCAATTTTCAACTTCTTAGCTTAATTTGGAGGGGAGTTATGCGAATAATGAAGCCAAAACGTAAGAAAACCCGCCTAAAAGACCACGTTTTAAGGCTGTAAGGAGGAGCACCGGGTTTGAATAGTCAACTCCCCCCTCGCATGGCAAATTTATGGTTCCTACTAAGCCTACATACTAAATTTCAACATCCTAGTCCAATTTGGAGGGGAACTAGGAGTGGAAAAGCCCTTTTTCAAGGACAAGAAGGGGAAAACTCCTATCTCTCCTCTTAATTGACGTAGGAGGCTGATGTTTGAATATGTCATACAACATTGGATCGTATATCGATAATCTCAAAAAGGAACAATTTTCAAGATTTTAATTCCTCAACACCCCCTGTCTCGAAATCGAGCATAACTGAATTTTAATCCTAGATCATACAGATTCCAGAATATTAAATCCGCCGCTGATCGAAGCCCATTTTCCAAAGCTGATCGATTTTGTCCGATATCAAGCTGCGTAAATGATTTTTAGTTTCGAAGGAGAGTGATAAATAAATAAATAAAAATCTAACATGGCCAAAAAAGGGTCGTAATGGTCTTCTAGGACGCCATAACGGATTTTGTTGATATTCTTCCGTTCATCCGCCGCAGGTCAACAGCCCTCTATAGCTTGGTTTTCCTTGGCAATATAGCATAGAAAATCAAGCTAAAAACCGGTAAAAAACATAATTTTCTGACCCTTGAGGAGGGTACAATGAGGCTGAAAAATTGAAAGCCCCCAAAAAGAACATCTAAGACCTATACTAAATCTACATATCAAATTTCAACTCTCCAGTATCCATCAGGAGATGAGTCAAAAGATGACAAACCACGTCTAAAAAACCACATTTTGGCGTTCTAAGAGAGAGAGAGAGAGAGAGCGAGAGAGAGAGAGAGAGAGAGAGAGAGAGAGAGAGAGAGAGCAATGGACTCGAAAGGTCGTGAAACCCTCAAAAGGTACATCTACGGTCCTCACCAAAAGTACATAGCAAATTTAAACTTCTCAGCTCAATTCAGGGAGAGGGCAGATAAAGGAAGATCAGCCCTTTCACAAGGTCAAAGTGAGGGAAACTCTTCGTACCACCTCTTCTAATGGACCTACAAGACTGATTCTTAGATATGTTATGCCACTTTGGGTTACCTATCGATTAGCTCAAAAAAGGACATTTTTTTTGATTTTAACTCCTCAACACCCCCTCTTCCAAATTTGGGTATAACTGAATTTGATCGGTGATCAACCCCACTTTCGAATATCAAATCCGCCGTCAATCTATGCTTATTTTGATCGTTATCGAGCTGAGCAAATGATTTTTAGTTCCAGGGGGGGGGGGGATAAAAAATAAATAACCGAACATGGTCGTATTGGTCATCTAGGATCCAACTTTGATTTTTATTGAAAATATGACATAGAAAATCAGGCTCTAAAAAAGGGCGAAGTCAATATCACGACACCCGAATGATTTTGGTATCTATTAAAGAGCGAATATTTTGTTGAATTGTACGGTCCGACAATTCGGTCAAACTATACACTACATTCCGGTCCCTGCAGTTTGTAGGTAGTACACATGAAGAAGTACCATTCGTTGTAATATTCATTCCACGGTCAATTTACCAATTGCGTTTCATCAATCAGACGTTTCTATGTAGTTCGAAAACCCCGAAGAGTAATCACCATGGGCGAGTCTGACTCGCATTCACGGTGAACCGCAAAAATCACGTGAAATATATCGAAGGGTAAAATTCTGCGAGTACACGAACACGTAAACATTTCTGGCTTCGTTCGTATGAAATAAAAAATTCATCTAATAGATTGCATCTATTAGATATTTTTTCCCCTCGCTCTATATTTTTTTAACTAGAAACTGTCTTTGATAAATAAAAGTATTTCAAATGAGATTTTTGTATCTTATACGTAGAGTCTGTACGGTGATAATTAACTACAGCAACGATAAGAAGAAATTAAAAGTAATTTGCGGTTAATGTGGAGTATAATACTGTATACAAACGATGCGTACAGTGCTGCAATCGTTGGACATGGTTTCGAATTTTCGTTACACGATATCGAACTTACGCACGACTTGCGCACGTTTTATCGTTACTCCGTAGGCGTTGTGGATACAAGTTTGCTGTATACTGTAATATAAGTGAGAAGAATTTATGAAACATACGGCCATCTCATCAGTGTAGCCTATTTAAACCGATAACTTTTCCACTTAGCAGATTTATCGCACCCAGTCTTACTATGACCGGCGTCTACTGTCGAGATCGTCGAGGACGTTAAATAATCAGGAAATAGAAAATTTTAAAAGTTGATTTCCTTCGCCGGTGTCGGTGCCAGTGCTAGACTCCATCGAATAGCATTCGTACACATGTACCTACGCGTAAGCTGTATAATTATACCATATAACTCGATCGAGTGTCAGCAAAAATATAAAAATACACATAAAAAAATGCATAACCTTTTAAAACAAATGTCATTCAGAGCGTACGGACGTTCGTGCGTATATTTCAACGATATTAATATCGTCTGAACTGAAAAAAAAAAATTCAATATTTGTAAATGCCTTATGCTTACCTGTGTAAATTTACATATTGTTAAAAACTTTTACCAAGTTTTAAAAAAATTTTACTTTTCAATTCCCAAAAGACACGAAAGTTTTATTTGTAAAGAGATATATGTTTTT
The DNA here is from genome assembly GCA_900060175.1 of Ferrisia virgata. Taxonomy (NCBI): domain Eukaryota; kingdom Metazoa; phylum Arthropoda; class Insecta; order Hemiptera; family Pseudococcidae; genus Ferrisia; species Ferrisia virgata. The sequence goes on along the minus strand of FIZR01020920.1, from coordinate 2,011 downwards.
TTTTTAGTTTAATACGTATTGTCCTATATGTGTAGGTCAGAAGTTAACGGAAATGATCAGATCGTAAAGTGGACGGCAGAAGGAGGTGGGGGAGGGGGCTGTGTGATGAATTTTTATCAGTTTGGCAGTTTTAAAAACTTTCGGGCCATACGATATGGTGAATTTCTTTTGACTAAGGTAACTGTATAAGTAGTTGATCAGTCTAGTGAGCATTTTTCAGAAAAATAATTACCTATACTTAGTTTATGATTATACTTCAAAAAAAAAAACAAATTATGCGTCAAAAAATTCCTTGAATATCCCTTTATCATTGAATATGTTCGTTAACAGCATTGACCGGTGAATTTTTTTAATTCCAATTTTCGAAACTCAAAACTCGAGAAGTGCAGTAGTTGATCGCAGGAATTTTCATTTTTACGATAGCTGACCACTCAGTAGTTGATCACCTAAAATAACGTTTATAAATAGTCCAATAAATATTAATTTGATTCAAACGATGGAATAACATATTCATATTGAAATTTTATAAATGTTTGTCCTGTTTTGAGCACAAATCACGAATAATTTTTGATTCTTTTTGCATATTGCAATTAATATACTAGTTTTCACTGATAAGGCCTATTATTACTAGAGATCCCGTTTTGAGAGTTGATGAAAGCACAGGTGAAGGTAGAGGTAAATGTAAAGATATGATAGACTCCAAGGGGCAGCCAATGAGCACAGTGATTTTCGTATGAATACAATTCTTTGAATTCTCTTTTGGAGGGAGGGAGTTCAGACCCCCAAACTTCCATATCCTCTCCTCTCCCCTCAGTTACGTCACTGTTTCGAAGTAAGAAATTCTTTATTGTAGTTATTAAGGGTTGATTTTTGTTTTTCAAGTCTGTTGGATTTTTATCTGCCCTCAGATTACTTCAACTTTTCCTTCCTTCTAACCAGAATAATTATCATGAAAGATTATTGTATTTCTGACCATTGCACAGAATAAAACCTGACGGAAAATATGTTACTCATTAACTTTTGGAATTGCGAAATTCAATGTGGAAACCCAGTAGTTAATCAGTGAACAGTTTCTGGAAAAGGGTCATAAGTTTGATCCAGTAAATAATCAATGGTTTTATGACAACTTTTACATAGTTAAATTCAATCTTATACGCATGAAAAGAATCTCCGAAGATTTCTCTTTTATTGTATGTACTTGATCTTGCATTTATACGACTTTGTTTGAATGAAAATATTGTTACAAAATATTCACGTACCTTAATTAAATCTGAAGGGTTGCAGGAAAGTTGCGACATTCTTGCACGTGACTTTTTGAATCACATTTTATGTATCGTATGAATAAAAAAAAAGCATCGCTTTATTGAAAAAAAAGATCACTTCGCGATGCTGTTTTCCTAATGAGCATTGCGGTTAAGAAGGGTTCTATGGGACTAAAAAATCGAAACCTCCCTAAAAGGCATATCTAGAGCCTCTTCTAAATGTACATACCTAATTTCAACTTCCTAGCTCAATTTGGAGAGAAGTTAGGCGAGGAACAAAGTCAAAAAATTAGAAAAAAGGGCCAAAAAACCACTTTTGTGGGGCTGTGAGGAAGTGCAATGGAGCTAAAAAATCGGAACTCTCAAAAAGCATACCTAAGATCCTAACTGAATATACATACCAAATTTTAACTTCCTAGGTCATATTGGTGGAGAGATAGGGGAAGAACAGCCCTTTTTCAAGGTCAAAAAGCAGGAAAATCCTCATATCATCCCTCTTAGTTGACTTAGTAGGTTGATTTTTGGATGTGTTATAAAATTTTTTGTTCCATATCAATTGGCTTAAAAAGGGGCAATTTTTGCGTTTTTGCCACCTCGGCAACCCCTCCCCTAAAATGGTGTACAACTGAATTTTAACCCTAGTTCATCTCCACTTAGATATACCTAATCTGTCGCCAAACTGAGCCGATTGACCGAATTAAAGCGATTTTAGTCGATATCAAGCGGAGTAAATGATTTTAATGTTCGGG
>FIZR01020919.1:0-28876 GCA_900060175.1 Ferrisia virgata | reverse complement strand
TATTTCGCGAAAGTGGTGTGGGGCCTACGCCCTAGGTGTTTGTAAGATTTGGGCCCGTTTCGTGATGGCAGCCCCTTTTATTTTTAATTTTATTATCTCATGCTGCTGCCTCTCGCCCGCTCGGGAACCCTAACCCTGTTCTTTCAAAATTAGCCTGCTTCAGCATGACAGGCATATTAAATTTAAATGAGAAAAGGACCCATTAAAAATCAATGGTAAAGCCTAACTTCTCAGGCTGAGTCACAATAGTTGAGAAATGAGCTCAAGAACGTGTAGTAAAATTTTTAGATCTCCTACTCAGTTTTTGCAAATTGCAAAACTGACACAAAAGTCAACAATTTTGAAAAATTCTCAACAAATCGAATAAAAAATGTCGAAAATTTTTTTCTAAAAATAGAATTATTACACGTATTTTAATCCAAAATGATCATTGACAGAAAGTGTCAAGTTTTGTATTTCAGCACGGTTTTCTAAGAAACCACAGAGGTTTTTTTTTTGAGAAACGCCCTCCTGAGATAGATGTGCGTAGAACATCAATTCGTTTTTTCAATTTTATCCCACAGAGATGATTTTTCAGTGGTGCTTGAAGGATGCTTTTTTATAAATTTTTTTTTGCATTATCAACAATGTTTTTTACCGCAAATTATTAATGGAACGTTCTAAATACAATTACCTACATTCATTTAAGGTTGATTTTCGCAACTTTTACTGTTTTTAAGAATTTTCAATAGATATTTAAGTACCTCAAGCACACAAAAATACAGTATACACATATACCTAAATGATTTAAAAAAAGAAATTTTCAATTGCCAACAAATGTATTTCAAAATGTATGAAAAACAATCTTTTCTGCATGTCTCTGAAAAATTGACTACAAGGGTAATATTAAAATATTGGGCTCAATCATCCAAAATTGATGTCCCATATCAATTTCAGGGAGATGCAAGATTATGCTCCAATTATCCAACAATCGGTTCAATTTTATATAGCAACAAAGTCATGATACAAATCCTAAACAACTGGATCAAGACGTGCCTACAAAGATGAATTCCACCTAAACAGGCCGGGTTGATGCCAGAAAGAGGCGCAAAGGAACAGATAATGAATGTCTAGCAAATTGTTGAGAAGAGCAGGGAGTTCAACATATCTGCTATGATATGTTTCATAGATTACTCCAAAGCTGATGACTGTGTGAATTGAAACAAACTCTTCAAAGCTTCAAAAGAACTGAGTCCCTGTACAAGTTCAATGCTTCAGTGATGAAAGTTGATGATGAAGAATCTGAGGCTTTTCAAGTGAAAAAAGGAGTGCGTCAAGGATGCATATTATCCCAGAAGTTATTCAACATCAATGACGAGCACATAATTTGGAAGACTCTAGAACATTGGACAGGTGGAATCTTCATTAGAGGAAGGAGAATTTCCAATCTGTGATATGCAGATGATACCACCTTTATTACTTCGGATGATGAGGAAATGGCAGATCTCATCAAAAAACTTGGGACTTAGAATTAATGCATCAAAAACAAAAGTCATGATGGTGGATGGGGCCAAGTGTCTTAGAGTTACTACAGCCCTGAGTGAATACAAAAAAGTCAACACTTTTGAGTATTCAGGCTCCATCATCGAAACAGATGGAAGCTCATTGGCAGAAATACGGAGTCAAATCGCTCTAAACAAATCAGCTATGACCAGATTGCGTAATGTCACGTGTAATAACAAGATTTCCAGAAAGACAAGGAAGAGCTAGCTAGCATCTGTCAAAATGGAAACCAATGGCAGAGCTTTTTAAATAGCTCATCAAAGTCTATGCCGCTAGGTAAGAAATCCCTCTCAAAAATTCGCGTTCAACCTACCAATATACAATCAACATCTCTGTACAACAACAGCCACGCAACCAATGAAGGGTACAAAATCATTCAAACTCTGGACAGAAGAAAAAGAGCCATATGTTTAGTAATTAATTTCTGAAAATTTATAGTTCTTTACATTTTATTTTCACGACCTTTTCGTTTCTTTAACGTTTAATTTGTTATTAATCTTTTAAAATGTTATAGTCATATATTGAAGTTGTATTTTTGTGGTAAGCAATTGATAGGCTTGGGAGCTGGACTATCAAGGGCTATCATTACCTCTCAGACAATGAATTGAAGCGAACTGTGACATCTTTCTTCCATCAACCAAAATGAAAAATTTTTTGAAACTAGCATGTGGAAGTTGATCTTGAGATGGATTCGTTGTACTGAATTGAACAGCGATTACGTCAAAATCTCTAATAGAAACTGAAAGCTAATAAAATTTTCCATCTAATGCATTTTTTACTTTTTTTCTTAAATGAATTAGTGACTCAGATGTAAGGATGGATGCAAAACTTAATGAATGGTCTTTGTAATGTTCTTTGTATTACTCCCTGCTTATCTTACAACGCTGTAGGGGCTTAAATTTGGCGTCTAGACGTTCCTTTTAGGAATTTTGTATCCCCCCCTGCATCTTCTCACAGACCTAAAAAAATAGTTTTTTTTTGTGGTTGTTCTTCGAGTTTTTCTGGCACACATCTTCCCAACAATTTGAGCTACGAAGGAGTTTTCGAAAATTCACATTTTTTCATACATAACATAGTTTTTAATTTTGATCTGCTCCTCCTCTCTCCTCCCTTCAGCATTTAAATCAACTCTGAAAGAAGCTACAAATCTGGCAGTAGGTGCTGGCAGAAATGACGAATTCCGAAATTTTCATTTCTGAAAGGCCAGTTTACAAATCGTGTAAGAAAAAATATACCGAGAGCATGATTTGTAGTCCAACAGTTTTTCTACTTCACTTGGAGCAATCAGAATTACACCAATGTGAATGGTTTCGCCTGCCTTTATGATTCGAAGAAAAACTGTAGCTAAATATAGATTATTAGTTAACAGGTAGTTATTTTATTTAGCCACTTCTTCTTTGAAGTGCTATCTCTGCTTAAAGCTCATTCCCTAATGATGAAAGTTGACCATAAAAATTTGAATCAAAAAGTTAAAAATTTAAATGGTTGGACGAAAAAAAAAAAAAAAATTATCCACTTGGATCAATATCAAGAAATTTTAGAAGGCGGATAGAGAAGAAATTGCGCAAAATTCATAGAATATTGGTCCAAATTAGGTCTGAATATGATTCACAACACAGAGGAAATTATTTCAACAGACAAATCTCAAAGCTGGAGAAAATCAGGGTAATCCATTCCAAGTAGGTATTGCTATTTTATGGCGAAAAAATAAAAACTCCAGTAAATTCAAAACATAACGATTTAGCAGCGATGATAGGCATCCCCCTCCCTTCCGGGCCTTTCTTTTTCAGCCAATCAAGCCCGAAGCACGCGAGATACTATTACGAGAATGAAATTTTATAGATTCTAAATTGGAACAATGGTATACACAGTAAAAGCTACACGATGAAATTCGAACGATATAAACAGTATTTTCTCAAGCTTTTAAAACGTTTTCCGTTTACCATTTTAGCACGCATCATCGCCCATTAACGATTAACTTGCTTGATTGAAGTTTGAAAGCACGATGAAGTTTGAAACCTCGTTCTCGTCGAAGTGTAAAGCGATGAAAAAAAAAAAAATCACCATATCATTAAAATATATCGAGACTCGTCGACAAATAGTGTGGCGCGACGGGCTTGAATTCCTACCAACGATAGATGAGGAAATATGGTAAGAAAGCGGAAATTCGCTGATTTAAATTGAAAATTAGATGTTTCGCTACAATAAGGAAATTTCTTTCATTCGACAAATATGAACTCGCGCCGTTTTGAAAAGACCGAAGCAATTACCAACAAAGGTATGAAAAAATGGTAATTATATATATATTTTTTTTCTCTCATTCAAAAAGGCTGAATTGTTCACTCCGCTAATCGGATTTTGACGTTAGGACGACCCTGGTACTCCGCCTAACCTTCTTCGAAAGCGCATAAATGTTAATTAGAGTTGAAAATGAATTTTAAAAAGAAATTTCGAATTAATTTCCTCAACCAGAACGATGATATTTTTCCACGAAATGATATTATTTCGTATAAAAACTCGGCGAGCTTTTGAAAATTCGTTTTTACCATTTCATTCCTTATATAGGTAGGTACGTACTTACCTACCTATAATGCTATGTAAAAAATACTCTTCGACGAAGATAACGTGTATAACAAGCTAGGTCTACGTACCAACCAAAGTTTCAGTAAATTTCATCGTTGAAATTTACTGAATACATAAATAAAATGAAATTATGTATTGCAGATACATCAATCGAATCGCACAATAAAACGAATATACGTATCTAAGCGAAACAATACAACGAAAAAGCAGTTTTTTACCAAATGAAAAATATCTTTTCGAAATATATTACCCACCTATATCTTCGTATCCACGTATTTGCTTAGAACGTTTTTAATGGAATTTCCCAAACCGCGAAGATAAGGCTAGGACAAATAATATGTAGCGGAATGGAGAGGGGGAGGGAAAAAAAGGTCGTCGATGGAAATTTTCTTCACTTCGTGTTACTCGTCGTCGCAAGTAAACATGGACGAATGCTGTTTTTGTGTACGCAACGTCGCATCGAATAAACAGATTTGGAAAGCGAAAAAAAAAAAAAAAAAAGAGGCAACGCTCGATTGGACGTTAATAAATCCTGTCTAAATGAAAATACCAAAACGACGACGTGAAGAAATCGTGGTACCGATGTGGTAATAGATTTTGAAATTTTATTTCCAAAACATTAACATCAATAGAAAGAAACGTCCGTTAAATGTGAAAAAGGCCGCAAGGATTAAGGTTTTCATACGACGAGAATTTAGTGTCAATTTTTGTCTCCATTTTCAAGAGCCGAGCTTTAAATTAAAACGCCTTATACCAGAAGTAGGTATTTCACATACTTTGTCAATATCGCCTTCGACAAAGCCAAAAAGGATATTGAATGACCTATACGGTATAAGTACAACTTTCAAAGATTATTACGACACGTCGAAAGGTTCTATCATTAAATACGGTAAAATTTCCTACGTATTAGATACCTACATACTTGATGAAATGAAGGGAAAGAAGATGAAAAAATTAAGCCAATGCAATGCGTAGGTACCTAACTATCTATTTCATTATAAAATAGCATATCGTTTCTTTTACGATTGTGTGATTGGTGTAATTGAATTCCAGTCATGGTTGCATGTTTAATAAAAGTAGCGACGAACATGAATAGCTAAGCGTTAAAATTGAAGCTAAATCACCTTCAATGTCGCCGCCTTTGAGCTTTTATTAAAATTCAATAAATTATCGAGTACAGTCACGTTCGGTTTGTGGATAAAGAGTGAGTGCTGTTATCGTTCAATATACGCATCTTGAATAAATACTAACTCGCTAAGATATTTACCCCGGTTGTAGATGGATAGATATATTCTTGTCTAGTGTGTGTACTATGTTGCTGTATGTCTCCTTTACTCTCGTCAGTTTCTACGCATACGTCACGAGTTGTGGTATGCTTCTCGTGTTACCACATATGTAGGACATACATAGATACGAAGATACACGATGTAGGTAGGTAAAAAGAGAATATTTATCTCAGACACCACACAAATTCATTGTACGCGTACATGTTCATTTAATCTATAAATTGTAGGAGAAAAGTTGAATTTTTGTGAATTTTTTTCTTTTTTAATTTGATCACAATATTTTCAATTTTTTGATTTACAATAACCATTGAAGATGAAGAAAAAACGGATTTCCTATTTACTAAAAACAAGAAAAATATTTAATAGAAAAAATTTCATTTTTAACTCTTTAACATTCTACTCACTGAAGTGAAAAAGATGAATTTTTCTAACCACAATTTTTTTTTAATCATAAAATTAATCTACACTATAAGGTAATTTACCAAAAGTTGATAGGTAAGGTTAGAGGAAGTTTTTTTTACAATTTTGTTAACTACGTCGCATGTAATGATCGAAAAATTCTGAAAAATTATGCATAACACTCCAACGTATACTCCATCCATCCGCTCCTTAATCCACTTGTCTCTGGAAAAAGTTCCATATTAACCTCAGGCTACTTGCCAGTAGTTGATTACACAGAAAGTGTTTAAAACGGTGTCTCATTGATCTAAATACCTATGTTGATCGCCCTAAAAATATTTTCTACCACAAATATCACTTTGATGGGGACAGAGGCTGTCAGCTACAAGAAATTCAAAAAAAAAATTGAATTTGATAATATTTGAGGATTTTTAATCACTACAAGAGTTGATGTAAGTTGATGTACTTTTCTGGTGTGAACCGGATGACAAATTTTTCAATGTAAAAGGGTATCTCAAATTAATATATTTTTTGGAAATTCTTTTAATTTTCAGCAATTTAAGCAATTTTTACTTTCCAGTAGTTGATGACCCATTTTCCTCCCTTCCTGCCGAACCTAGGTTTGCAAAAATTTTTTGTAGATTTTCTCATGTTTTCATCATTTTGGCATAGGAAAAATTTCTGTACCTATTTTACAGAAATTTTGAAAAAAATAAATTTCAAACTCGAACGTTTAGCAACAATGTTTAAGTTTTTACTAGAATGCGAAAATTTTTGGCTTCTTTTTAGTAAAGTGAATGTAAAAAAATTAACAACTCATGGCTGGGCTCAACAATTCCGGTGTTCTACTCACTCTAAATTGAATGGGCTATTCAAAATATCGTTAATGTTTTTGATCGATCTCCCCTGAGACAAAATTATCAACTATTGGAAAATTACCGTATGGTCTCTGGGGAGTAATTGTCAAAATTTAAATTCAAGTATCATCACAAAACACGTCATATAAATAAAGTTGCCTATATTGAAAATTAAGGGAGGATATAAATTATGCTGAATTAACATAAAAACGAATTTTCTAGTATGAAAACGAGTTGTTAATGCATAATCGAGCAAATTTTCATATGCACATTCATTCTCTGCAATATTTGTTTTGGCGTCCGAGAAAAACATTGACACTGTCCATGGCCTTGCCAGATATTCATTCGCCTTATTTCTCCCCCAAAATTAAACATAATTTACCTCACCGAATCCGTACCAAAATTGATTAAATTCAAAAAGTAGGCTCAGATTGACAGCGGGTTTGATAAATATGAATGGAGGTGACATAGGGTCGAATATGAGTTCTGATATTTTAATCCATGATCTGGGTCAACTTTAAACACATTTAATTTCCCTCAACATTCCAACTTGAAATCATAAAATCAACCAGATCACAGTCAAATAATTTTTTCTCGACATTTCGACTTAAAATCATAAAATCAATTCAGTGTCAAGGTCGATTGTTTATTGGTCAACTTTAAACATCTTTAATTTTCTTCAACATTTCAACTAAAAATCATAAAATTAACTAGGGTCAAGGTCAACTGATTTTCCTCAACATTTCAACCTAAAATCATAAAATCAATTCAGAGTCAAAGTCAATGATTGATGGGTCAAATTTAAACGTTTTCAATTTTCTTCAGCATTTCTACTAAAAATCATAAATTCAGTCCTTCATAACATTCAGCTTTTTTGTCAAATATAATCCAACTGTTGACAGCCCAAAACAGTTGGCCATCAATGTTAAGACCATCAACACCCAGACCAAAAAATTCTGACCAAACTATATTTTGACTGTCCAGATTTTGATGATCAACTGTTGATGGCAAACTATTGATGGTACACTATTCTATAAATGAGTAATCAATTTTAGCGTCAATAGTGGACTGTGAACAGTAGACCATCAATAGTGGATCATCAAAATCCGGATAGTCAAAATTAAGATTGTTCAGATTTTGATGGTCAGAAGCCTTGATATTAATAGTGAACGGTTTTCAGCTGTCAACATCTCAATTGTCAACAGTTGGATTATGTTTGGTGAAAAAGGCAAATGTTATGAATAAAATGATAATTTTTAAAAGTCATGGCACTTCAGATGAAATCTGAACGTCTGCTGGAAAAGGGGAAGTAATAACATAAAGAATTTTGAACATTTTTTTAGAATTTTTTTCTTAACATAAGTTGACGTTGTAGATGTTGATAGTCAGGATATGATGGCCCACTGTTGATAGTCCAGATCGCGATTATGTACTATTAACCGTGCACAATTGACCATCAACTGTTGATGGTCCAGTGAGTTGACAGTCCAAATCTTGAAGGTGCATATGTTGATGGTCCTTTATTGTTGGTCAACTGTTGACCATCAACTACTAATGATCACGTGTTGACAACCTGGACTTTAACAACTCGGACCATCAATGGTTGGATTGTGTTTGACGAGAAAGTTGAGCATTATAAGAAACATGCTAAGCAATTTTTCAAAATGCTGCATGTTAAAAACATCACAGATGAAATTTGGACTTATGCTGGAGCAGGGAGAGGTAAAATGCTCAAGTGCTCAGAATTCTAACTACGTTTCGGGTTTATTAGATGGTATGTAGTTGGATCCTACCAAATAAAAAGTTGAAATGCTAATATTTAATAAAAAATAAATTAAATAGAAGAGAATTTTTAGGGCAACAAGCTTTAGGTACAAAACCGAGAAGGAAATTGTACCAACTACGTTTAAAATATCAAACTTACATTCTTTCAATGTTGACTCTTTGCGTGCAAAAAGTACTAAGTATTTAATTATGCCTAAAATGGGAAAGATGGGGGGGGGGTTAAGGGGCTAAAATTGCAAAAAAAAATTAAAAGTTGTGTAACATCTCTAAAAAATTTTTCAAGAATTTTCACGCCTTGGGAGAGAAATAGGCAAGTGTCTGCTGGTACGAACCCAAGGCGGAGGGGAGCTTGAAGTATAAAATCATAGAAAAGTTATCCCGGAATATCACGGCTGCAGTTTGGGTGTCAGGAAAATCCTTTCCTTGCAATATCCAGACTGGCGGATTTGGTGTCGATATTGCATAAATGGAACCCCCTGAACACGACAATGAAATCAGATTCACAATTTGACATCAACTAGAGCCTCATTTTGATACAGGTCTACCACCGAAATTTTTATGAAAAAGTGAATTTTTTTACATGTTATAATAATAGGTACCCAAAAGTAGGCATCCATAAATTGAGGTTAAACTGTGAATATGACTTCACTATCGCGTTTGAAGGGTTCAATTTAAAACAGGAGGTAAAAAATTGGAAAAAGATCGCTTTTCGACTTATTCGGATACGCTGAACACAGATCCAGTGTTTATTTTTTGTTCAAAGTTTTCGTTCGCATTTTGAACCTTTATCCCCAATACACCCACAACCACAATTCTGTAATTATATTCCTCGGTCAAAATTTTAATGGCGTACTCCAACATAAAATTTCATGCTACACAACTTTACTTCTATTCATTTTTACCGTATTAGTCATTATTTCTGAGAAAAATGCATTTTTGAGCATTTTCCAAGTTTTTAAAAATGGCCCAACTTCTCAAAAAAATTGAAAAAAAAATCCAAAAATTGTACCCATTAAAACATGAATGTATTTCGGCGGAAGAAAAATTTAACTATCGTCCTCCCCCGATAGGATCGCTGCCTGCAGCAATTCAACGTTTTCTTTTGTCTATTTCTCCTCAAATTTTTGAAAAAATTCATATCAGTATTCTCATATCAATATTCGGATTAAAAGCATAACTTCAAATCTCATACGGGTGAATATATAATCCCCCCCCCCCACACATAAAAATATGTTCTTTTAATATTCATAGCACGAGGTTTGGATGAAGGAAATTTTTTCGTCCCTAAACTTATTTCAGAGGTAATAACAGAGGATGTTTTACGAAAATTTTAAAAATCTGAGAACAGCCAACAAGGGCCACAGGGTAATGATGTACTTGGTAGGTATATTAGCCTACCTACACATTTCCAAGATACTCGTTAATAGCTTCGTTTTGAATATTCGTGTACAAGAGACGACAGCCTCGAGTGAGATATTTTTTTATTTCGCTTTGTCGTCTCGTTTCAATTTGCTATTCGCTATTAGATCGTATTGTCGTACATAGAATTGTCTGTCAGAGAGTATACCAAGCCAATTATTAGCTTCATTAATGATACCGCCGCTTTGTCAGTGTAACGCAAATAATGCCGAAAGACATGAATTTATTTGATTGATTCATATGAACAATTCGTAGGAAAATTTGGCAACTAACTATTTACAATTAGATTTCTTCAATGAAACTAGCTATTTAATATTTTACCACGTATTTGTAAATATAAGCATAAAAAATAGTGCACTTTTTTCTCCTATTTTTTGAGCAGATTTTCAAATTGTTTGAAGATCAAAATCAAACGAATTACACTATTATTCTGATCCAGTTTTTTACAGGAAAATGTAAACTATTCTAATCAATCTAATAAAGGGGAAAAGCCAATAGATGGTAGGTGAAGAGAGGATAGTTGGATGATCTTATTTTATCACATTTACCAACTTAATCTTTAAGAAAATATTCTTCTTTGGATTTTATTTAGTACGTAGACGTACTTATCTATCTACCGACTAATTTTTCGTTAAATGGTTTTCAACTGAATTTTCTTCGTAGTCGACGAGGAAAAAAAAAATTAAAAGATGAATAAAATAAAACTTCAAAAACTCGTAATAATTTTTAAAAAGGCCTTTTTAATGGTTTATTTTTCACGTTGGACTTATTATGGCAAATAGGATGTACCCGTTTTCAAAAGAGCTGTTTTGAAATTATGCCTGACTGTGCTTTGTTTTCTAAACGACTGGCAAAGCGTCGTTTGCGTTGTGTAATTCTACAACAGTAAAACAATTGTTTACGATTCGCCAAAGGATGAAATATTGAAAAGGTTTCTTTTCTCGTGTAACCATCATAATGAGGAGAATCTTTCCTCTCGAGTAAATTAATTAAAAACGGATCGTTTGATGGTAAATCGTCAAAGAAACATATCGCGTGAAATTAATAAAAACGAGATAGAAAAAAAAGGCCAGTTTTTTTCAAATAGGTAGGCATTTTTTTTTTCATTTTTATACTTCGGATCTTTTATTAACACGCACTAAATGAGTATAAATTTATCAAATAATATCAGCGAATTTCGTGTACGTATAATACAGAGTATTCGTATTGTAAAAGTAAGAATACCTAACACGAATAGTACGAATTGTTGGAAAATTTTAAATTAATATTAGAAATTGTTGATGAATATGTATACGAAACGCATTGTGAAAGCTTGATGATTGTTAAGCAGTTTGGCTGGGTTAGCAAAAATGTAATTTCTCGAAGCTCGTTTAAAACTCATCAACCATCGTAACAATATTTTTGAAAAAAGGAAATACGATAACGTGTATATTCATTTATCAGTTGAACCGATTGCCGTCGCTCGTGGCTTACATGTGTTTCCCGAAAATAATGAGTATTTAATGGAATTTATAAATAAGCATACGGAACATCGAAACGGAGATCACACTCTTATCTGGCACGCGTAAAGCTTCTAAGGATAAATTTTTCAATAAGCCGCCGCACAGTTTTATCGCACCAAAATGCAAAATTAGTTCGCAAAGTATGTAACGCTATAGCCAGGGCTGCCGATTCTGGCGTATCTGCCGAAATTGATTCGCTATGGTATACCCCTTCGAGTTTTTGCACTGCGGATAGCGAATTTCGCGATATTAAAAAGTTTTTCGAATTTTATCACCCGCTCGTTTCAGATACGGAAATTAATTTTTTTTTTCTCTCTAATTAAACAAAGAAAATAACGATATTTGAAACTTTAATACAATAAAAGCACGCTTTAACGGGTTTAATTATTTTTTTATTTCATTCATAACCATCATCCGACGAAAAGCTATGAAAATTCTATCTCGACCAAGTAGGTGTATTATACGAGTTCATTTAGCGTGAAAAATACAACGAAACGATGCAAATATTATCTATCTACCTACCTATCCACCTACCGACCTACGTACACTGTACCTACAATGACTATAAAGGGTTACATTGAATAAACAATTTTTACAGTTCGAATTTTTCTTCAAATACTGCGCTATCTCCGTTGCCTCTATGTATCTGGATAGTTATTCGGAAAAAAAAATCTAAAAATAGCATACACACGTACCCACATTTGTTTTAAATAAACAAGGGAATATTTATGTAAAAAAAGAAAAAAATTCCTTTGAGAGGGAAAAAAATTTACATTTCTCGTGGTTTTTTGTTCTTGTTTTTGAACCAAAAGATTGCGTTTTTATGTAGGTAGGTATCCCAATGTATGTAACTTTGTTACTGTTTATTATGTTAATTATACCTTTGACGAGTTGGAATTAATTCATATGTGAGGAAAAATTCATACGCAACTGTCGGTGGGGTTTTCAGAATCGAGCAAAACTAACATCGAATAGGTAAACATATAATTAATTCCATTCAAGAATAAAGTGATTGGCTAAAATTCTTCGAAATTGATTTTATATAGATATCCACCTATGGCGTGAAAACGTTATGTAAATTACGAAATGCTAGAAAAATTATGATTATATTCGAGAAATATCCACTTGAAAATTTTCTTATAATGTGGCATACGAGTATTAATGAGAAATAAATACCTGTGTGGCAGAAGGTAGTATTGGAGCTCTATACAAAACTCATCTTCTCAAATTCACATTTACTTTTAACATAATACAATTTTATAATCTGAAATCATTTTAAAAAAGTGACAACCAAGAACTAGTTCCAAAATCGTTGCTAAGGATCATGGGGGTGAAAGGAGGGGGGAGAAGCTTTCCTTAAAAAAATTCTAGCTCAATTCTGGTCTCTTTCAGGTCCTCTATTCACATACAAGAACTATATTTACCTCTGATTTAAAAATCATAATGCTCTTTTGATGCTTGAAATGGCAATTTTTCCCAAAATTTCGTTCTCCAAACATGGTGTAGATATATGTCTTGTCTTTATTACTTGGGAGAAAATTGTGGCCTTTCACCAGTTGAGAATTCTTTTGGAAAATCTAGGTTAAACTCATGGCCATTTTATGACCCCTCCTATGTTTAATTTTATTTACGCACCTTCATGACCCGTCTCACTTGAGGCGAAAACCAACGTTGAAAACATGAAATATTGAATTTTCTAAGTCAGCATTGCTCTTCAAAAAACCCTTGAAAAAATGTCCACTTTTTTCTCATTTTTGGTTTCATATTGTCAGAATACGATTTTTTTTTTTATTTCAACTAGTTACCCAGCAAAAAATGATAGATGAATGAATAAATTTTCATTTAATGTTATTTTTATTAATTTAAATTTTTTTACAGCAGCTATTAAAAAGTACATATAAGGTATCAAATTTGTGAATATAATAATGAAATTGCATTTCTCTGTCCCTGTATCATCTTTGTTTCGTGACTAGCATCATTTAAGAAATTCACACTTTAAGGCAGAGGATGCTGAAAAAAAATGGACTGTAAAAATTTGGATTGTATAGATTTTGATAACCTGGCTTTAACATCAATGGTCAACTGTTTTGGGCTGTTAACACCTGGATCATCAACAATTGGATTATCAATCAATCACCCGTGCCGCCATCCTTTGATACTCCTAAACGGGTAAGGCCAACACAAATGTGTTCTCCAAGTCCATAGTATCAAGATGGTTTCTAGGGAGGTCTCATTGAGCTTTCGCGTAGTAGTTTCTCGTTGCTTTCTACGCTATCTACAGGTAACTCACCGCATCGCTAGCCAGGTTTTTACAGCCCTGAGTTCAGCAGTTAGCCACGAGCAGACGCTCAAACCAGTTATAAGCTTTTTGATTCTGATAATAGATGGTGTTGTTGTCTAATTATCTCTGTTGTAACCGGTAGTGCTCAGAACGTAAGCGTGTAATACTTGTTAAATGCACGCGATGCATTACACCAACGTTTTGCCCGTAGTGGGATTCGAATGTACGACCTCAAGTTCAGTGAACTGTTGTTTAACCACTACACCATGCCGGCTTAGTTGGATTATGTTTAACAAAAAAAGGTAAATGTCATGAATAGAATGCTAAGCAATTTTCAAAATTCCTACAAATTTTTGAAAGTCATGTCACTTCGTACAAAATTTTGACTACTGCTGGAACTAAGAAAGTGATAACATGAAAAATTTCGAAAATTCGCTTACTGTTGCCAGTCCACAGTTCACTATCAATTGTTGATGGCCAAGTGTTGATGGATCTGGATTGTCAGCAGTTGACAGTCCAAATCTTGATGGTCCTCTATTGAACATCAATTGTTAATGATCAAATGTTGACAGATGTAGACCATTAACAGCTCATTTACAAAATACTGAGCAATTTTTCAAATTGCTAAATGTAAAAAAACATCACTGTTGAAATTAGGACTTATGCTCGGAGCAGGGAGAGATAAAATGATCACCAGCTTAGGATTATATGTCTTGGGTTCATTAGATGATATGAAGTTTGATTATATCTGATAAAAAGTAAAAATGCCAATAACTGATAAATGATCAATTACGTTCTTAAATTTGGGATTTCGAAAAATCTAGTGCTATGCGTTTCTGCTTTGAAAAAAATTAAAATGAAAGTAAAAACGAAGTGAAGAAAGAAGTAATGGCAAATTTTATGATTTTATGTTAAAGTGCTGAGGAAATTTGAAAAAATGGGCCTTGACTTTGTAGTTTGAGTTTCAAGAAATGCCTAACTCTATAATTTTAGATGTTAAAATGTTCGAACTAATGCAGTTATGCGATTCTAAACTTTGAGAAAACGATCATACTTGACCGTCAAAGTAAACAATGATTCAATTTTGCTGAAAAAATAGAAGAAAACTTTTTAGGTGACAAGCATTAGATGAAAAACAGAGAACAAAATTGTACCAACTACGTTTGAGATATCAGAACTTCCATTCTTTCGATGTTTACGAGTAAACATTGAAAGATGAAAAGATATTTAAGAGCGCATTCTACAAAAGTCCGTCAACAATTGAAACATCAAAATCTGAACAGTGGAAAATTCCGAATACAGATTTTATGAAGGATTGATTTTATGATTTCAAGCTGAAATGTTGAGCGAAATTAGAGATGTCTAAAGTTGACTTTGACCATGAATTGATTTTATGATTTTAAGTTGAAATGTTAAAGAAAATCAGTTATTACTAAAAGTGCATTTTTTAATCGTTAAAAATCTTGTTTTTCAAAATTCCCCCCCCCCTTCATTAAGGCACGCTATTTAATTAATTTTTGAAATTTCGGGCCGAGAATATCACAAAGCTTTATTTACAAAAATACGACCTTTACACACCACATAGAGAAGTGTAAACTCCCTACTTTGAGGTACAATCCGTGGCTACATCACTATGTGATACATTGACTCTCAAAGAGGACAGAATAATTCTGAAATTTTTGCGAATAAATGCATTCTATGCGATGGTGGATCCAGGATAGTCCCAAAAAAAGGTATATTTTTTCAAGTTCTCCCTACTTTCAGACCTCTTGGAGGCGTTTGATATTGCTTTTACGTGTTTCAATTTAATACAATATCGACGAGATGAATGAACCCTGATTTGAAATAAATCATGTGTCTCTTTCTACGCGAATACGCTAGCATCTCTTAAAAGCATTCAACTGCTTTTTTTTTTAGTTTGGGAAAGGAAATTTCAGTCGATAAAATCAACAAGCCATCTGGATCACTTATTGGGGCCATTCTGAGAAATGTTCATTCAGCATAACTATTTAAGTGAACACAAATCTTTAAAATATTTTCGACGACTTTTTGTCATTGTTTTTTTTTGTTTTCATTAAACACTCATGATCGAAAATTAACCTGCCAAAAATCTACTCAACAAAGTATGCTACAATGAATATTATCTATTCTATGCACTTAAAATTTCACTTTATATGCAAAACGCTCCGAATTTAATCGATAGTTCACGACCTAAAAATGTATAAAAACAACAAAACACACAAACTTAACATGAAAGAAAAACTCCATTATTCGAGAAAGCCTCTATCAAAAGATACATTACTGAAGACAACGTAGTACAACGAACCGGAAAACGCTAACAATATAAACGGGGTGCACACAAACGAGAGCGAAAATGATCATCGAACAAAACGCGAATTTATATTTTTGTTGGCAAAAGAGTGAAAAAAAAAAAAAAAGGGAAGCACTGCAAAAAAATACTAAACGACATAAGAAAATGGACGTTGATATGGAGATTACGATAATAAATATTTCTGTAGGTAGGTACACCATAACATATACCTACCTACCTATATCAAAGTACCTAGAGTGAAATGAAAAAAAAAAAAATGTAAGGTTCAATTTATATAGAAAAAAAACGAGGTGGGATTTAAAGGTAAGAGTAACAATGAAAACAAAGGTTACACAGCTTTTTCCTTTTTTTTTTTTTTTCGTTGCGGGTAGGTACGGCGGAATTTATCAAAATTTACGAGATGATACAAAAGAAGCAAGATTTATGAGACTGAGTTGATACGGTGTGGTATTTTCACGTCGCGATATTCAGTTCCACTGTCACCTATTTTATTTTATCGGGTTAAATGTTGTAACAAATGCGAGATTATGGTACGTCGATGTTGGTTGTTGGTATTTTTTTTTATATTGAAAATATTAAACTTGAACGTTAATGCAATTTTTATCGCAAATGTTAAAAAACGGACGTATTGATGGTTTATTTCATTGTAAAAGCTGGGCTGATAATGAAACTCATCCATTTTATGGTTATGAGACCTCGAGTATTGATGTATTTACACCAATAGCTATACCTAACATGGACTTTAAACCATCGTTAAATTCACTATCAAAGTAAGTAAAAAATGTCTTTACTGTGGTTCAGCTTCCGAAAAAAAAAAAAAAAATGTCAAGTTCTCAATTGTTGTTGAAGTAGAATGTTTCTAACATTATTTAGTTGTAAGAGTATTAACATTCTCAATTTTTATCATCAGTGATCATTAAGAAATTGTTGATTCCTAAAACTATATACTTTAATCACTTGAGAATATAATGATAAAATTTTACCACAAAAGATAAAAGAATAAGAAACACATTCTAGTTGTTTTTGGGTAGGGAGCGAGGAGTGAGACGAGGATGCATACTGTCTCCCCTGCCTTGTATGGCGAAAACATCATGCATCAGTCACTCAAAGACTGTTCAGACATGGATCTAAGAAGAGCCCAAATGGGCCAGGCCGCGTTAAAATTTCCTTTAGCCAACCAATTTTTTCTGATAAATTTTGAATTTTTTTTCCGATTTCCAGACAATTTAGAAACATTGAAAGCTGAAATTAAGTTATTGCCAAATCCTATCAAACTGTATTCTGACGAGAAAAATATGGTTATTAAAAATCATAAAAATATAAAAATCGTTTTATATTAGTTTTAATGTACCTACTTATTTTACTTTACATTGATTTTTGTAGCCAAATGCCTACTACCCTGATTTACTATTTTTTTTTTATTATTTAAAAAGAAATAAATTGACATTATTCAAGTCGGTCAATTTTTATTTAATTAAGTGCACTTGAAATTTTACATTGTGACGTCCCTTTTTATGATTAATCCTCTCAAACTTCAATCCCTCCCCTCCCAATAAGTCTTCTACCAATCTGGCCCAAGTTTGGCCCTTTACGCCCTTGTAAAAAAAAAGGCTAGATTCGCCTATGGCTTCAAACACTGAAGTTATGGTCTAATTTTCTGAAAGAACATGAGAGGATCGACACGTTTGTTTACTTGGGCTCAACTATAGAGGCCAGTAGTGGATCTTTGACAGAAATACAGTGCTGAATTACACTGCGTAAATCAGCGATGACCAAACTATGGAATGTCACATGTAACCAGAAGATATGCAAAGAGACAAAAAAGAAGTTGATTAGAGCCCTTGTTTCCTGTTTTTTTGAATGCGACATAAACATGGACGTTGAAGGCAGATGACAAGAGAAGAATAGTGCCTTTGAGATGTGGGTCTGGAGAAGAATGCTGAAGATCTCATGGACAGTGCGAAGAACAAGCAGGACAATTGTAGAAGAACTGAAAGAGCTAGTATGGATGAGTGTTCTGTATGAGAAACACATCATGGGATATTTCGGACATATAGTCAGAAGAAACGAGCAAGGCATTCTCTTTGGCAAGGTACCTGGTTCAAGAAGGAGAGGAAGATCTGCGCGAATGGGATTAGTTGCTGTGGCAGTAAGGAAGACACAGAACCATGAAGAGTGTCGCATTTTGTTAGCAGTAGTATGGTCTTGATGACTGTAACCTCTTAATTGATTGATTCTTTCCAAACTGAATTTATGTGAAAAAAATTCAGCCTATTTGTTTGTCAGCTCACAACAAAAGTGAAATTTGGAAGAAGCCAAGAACCGTCCCCAGAACCCATTTCAATATTTCAGCAGAGCAGTCAAAAAGGTATACTGCTACTATCTGATTCCCTCTGCCTCGAGATGTTGTAAAATGTCAAAGGGGCGATGGTTTTGGATCAGTGTGAAGCTTATTTTGGAACAAATAAATGGGACTCCAAAAAGATACTTGAAGGATACCTACTAATAGAGTTGGACGAACCCACTGGGACCCTGGGAAAATCCCACGGGGTTGGGACAGTTTCGTGGCTGCTGGGCCACTTGAGAGATAATTAGACATGTTTTAATCCCTTTGAACTGTAACTTTTTCAGATTTAGTGATAAAAATAGAAAAACAGTGACCAAAATTTCAAAATTTTTGCTCTCTAACATGAAAACTGAAGCACTGTTTTAAAGATAAATACCTCATTACTAAAGCAATATACAAAGTTGGCTCTTTTAACCTTTTTCGTTCATCTTTACGACTATAATTCATTAGATGCTTCAATTTTCATGTTACAGAATAAAATTTTTGAGATTTTTAGATTTTTAAAAAATTCGTATCTCATTCCCACTGCACTGTACGAAGTTGGTTTTGTTCCTTTTGAGGAGTACTATTTTTAGCTGCATTGATTTTTGTAAAAACTCAAAATTTTATTTTTCATGATTTTTTTGAAAATTAAAAATTTTTAAGCTTCGTAACACTGTTACTCAAAAATCAAGCTTTTATCGGATGAACTAGTCTCCCATAAACATAACAAGAATTTTTTTCTTAAACTTGAAAATAATTTACCCATTGCTGGTTTGATACAAATTAAAATATTTAGGGTTTATTCGTAAGGACACCTTTGAGAAAAAATTTACAAGGTATGAATAGGGCAACTTTGTGTTCAGTTTAAAAATGCGTGAACAAGGAGGGTAAATAGAAGAAAGACAAACTCCAATCCTATTGAATATACAACACAAATAAAATACCAAACTATGAACACTACATTAGATATTATTATTTCTACATTTCAAAACCGTTAAAGGAAGAGAAAATAAAGAATAAAAAAAAAAAAAAAAAAAAAAAGAAATGCCATCACTATAACTTGTTTTCACAAAAGACATTACAGTTGTAAGATAGGTATGTACTACCTATGCCATTATAAGTAAAAGAAAAAACAAACTACCAACATCTATTCCGATGAGAATTTCAATATATATATTTTTTACCTTCTGCAAATGTCATGTAAATCAATCAAATCTAAAAACAAATATTCTAAAGCGATGACCCAAGTCCAAGAAATCCATAAATTTCTTTGCTTATTGTAAATGTCACAGAAAGGTGTTAGCATACTAGCAAATGTCATGCAACAAATATCAACCAACCATTTGTTGTATTAGAGAGAGCATCTATTTTCGATTAGTCCGGCCAACCTGACAATACTGCCTGTATTTTCAAAAATTCGGAATATCTGTTAATGAACGAAAATCACATTATTCGACAAGTACCTACCATACTGGCACATGTGAGTACGTGATTAAACGGAAAGAGTTTCCTTTATAATTAAATATCTGTTGGTTTTTCCTCCTTATAGCGAGATTTAAATCAACGACGCGATATAAATGTGTCGTAGGGAAAAAAATCGGTTCTTTTGTGTGCGAGCATTTACATACATATCAGCGAAAGCATAAATCAATTGGTGTCGACGATAAAGTTCTCGAGTATGAATAATTTTCACAAAATATCACGAATGCAGCGGATCGCATATTGTATATACGAGTACTTTCGTGTTATACATGAGGAAGTAGGTAAAAAAAGCAGCTGTATAATTATATAAGTTAGCTATGATGAAATGTATTTATATTCATGAGCGTTTTATTACGTGAAAATAGAAATACTCGTAGGTATACCATACAGCATACCCTTTCGCAATTGAATATGCTGGAAATGTACGCGAGGTTTGAAGGGTGAATGTGGAAACAGTTGGCGCCTTTGACCAAAGTTGATTTTAATCTTCTCGCGAGAATTCTTTTTATACACAAAAAAATATTATTAGGCTTGAATAACGCGCCAGTTAAACTAAAAAAGTACTCAATTTTATGAAAAGTTGAAATACGATTTTCAAATTTAATTAATTATGCATAAAAAAAAAGTTGCTTCGGCAATATGTAATAGTGCTACATGCTTCAGAATTGACTAACTCGTAAATACCCTTTAGCATAGTCTACCATCTACGCAAGTTTGAAAAAAATCGGTTGTGTAAATGAGAAAATTTGTTAAAAATCATCGAAATTTGGGTAAAAAAATCATCGAAAATTGTGTAAAAAATGCACAAAAAATTTGCAAAAAATGCAGGAAATTGACCAAAAATAAAGAAAAGTAGTTGAAAAATATATGAAAATTGACCTAAAATATGAAAAATAATTGTTAAAAAACATCAAAAATTAGGTAAAAAATTGACAGAAATGCGTAGAAAATGCAAAAAATTGATTACTTATTACGAAATATTGTTGAAAAATAGATGAAAATTGACCAAAAATTCCTTTAAAATTATTGAAAATCGAGTAAAAATTTTACAAAACGGGTTATAAGGTCAAAAAATTGATCAAAAATCATGGAAAATTGTTCAAAATTAGATGAGCATTGACCTAAAATATGAAAAAAATCGTGCATATTAATCAAAAATTAATTAAAAATCACCTTACAGTACTGAAATTTCAGAGAAAATGCATGTGAAACGTGAAAAAAATCGTGAAAATTGTTGATGATAGGGTGAAAGATTGACAGAAATGAGTAGGAAATGCGAAAAATTGATCAAAAACCACGAAATAATATTGAAAATGAAGTGAAATCATTAAAAATTGGATAAAAATTTGTCAGAAATGGGTGGAAACTCAGATCTGTGAAAATCAACTTAAAATATGAAAAAAGAAGTTCAAAAATAATCGAAAATTTGGTAAAAAATTGACAAAAATGAGTTAAAATTGAATGAAAATTGAATATAAATTTGGCAAAAATTGGTAAAAACTGTAGCAATGTGATGAAAAATCGCGAAAAAAAGGTTTGAAGGTATGTAAAAATCGACCTAAAATATGAGAAAACTCATCAAAAATTGGGTAAAAAATTGACAAAAATGAGTAATATTTCACTCAAACTGGTTAAAAATCATTGAAAATATGGTAAAAATTTGACGAAAATAGGTTTAAACAGCAGAGTTGTCCCTGATTTTTGGTCCGTATTTTGTATTTCTTATATATTTTCTTCAATTTTTCATGATTTTTAACGACTTTTTTCATATTTTTAATAAATTTTCAATGAATTTTAAGTTTTTTTTTTATATCTTACTTACTTCAGTTTTCTACACTTTTTTTTACCCACTTTTTCATCTTTTTACCCAATTTTTGATGATTTTTAACGCTTTTTTTCATTTTTTTAGGAGATTTTCACAGATTCTTCAACATTTTTTTGGGATTTTTGATCAATTTACTTTGCTTTTTACCTATTTTTGCCAGATTTTTAAACAATTTTCAATCACTCTTTTTTTTTTAACTTTTTACGAATAGACCATTGATTTTTAACGGTTTTTTTCATATTGTAGGTCAATTTTGGCCTAATTTTTAATAGTTTTTTATAATTTTTGATCAATTTTCCGCATTTGGTACCTATTTTTACCAAATTTTTATCCAATTTTCAACGATTTTCAACAAATTTTTCTTACAGGCCTATAAGGTCAAATTTTACTTATTTTTCAAAAATTTTTAACAACATGAATTTTTGAAATTGAGGTATAGTTTGACCTGCAGGACACGAATCTGTTGCTATTTTGTTCTGTGTGATAATTTGGTCACTGAAAAAAGTAAGATGTTTAATTTTTAGTTTTATGCTTTACTTGCATCAATTGAAATTTCTAAAATACTAGGCAAGTGGCGCATAAATGGGTATTTTTAGGATGTATTATGAAAAAAAAATTCGACAAAAAACGACTATTTTATGAGCGAAAAACATGATGGAAAAATGGTTTTTTGAGTTTTTAAGATGTTCACATATATTTTTAAAATTTGGATAGGTCGTCACCAGACCTTTGGAGTAGAGTGTGCTAAAACTTCACTTATCGTGTACCCAGGCGTCACCAGGTCACTTTTGTCGGCGGATTAAATTTTACATGTGTCATCTGTCCCAGGTTTAAAAAAATGTGGTATCAAGGGCTGTGTAGCAGCAGGGGCCAGTCAGGTTAAGTGTTTTATGTGAAAGACTCATTCTAGGGCGTTTTGTACATGTGACCAGAAGAGAAGTTGAAAATCTCGAAAAAGACATTCTCTTTCGTAAGGCCTCTGGTAAAAGAGGAAGAGAAAGATCTCCGATCACATGCTATGGTATCATCAAAGTGCAAAACGGGCTCTGTGGTAAGAACTGATTCAAGGGCACGGGATTGTGATAGATGGCGCGCTCTTTTAGATGCAATATTGTTGTAAGCGATTGAGATCTACTGATGATGATTAAAAGGGAAAATGAGAAATTTAAAAGTAGGCTAGCGCAGCATTGGTGATGCCTATGTTCGAAACTCTATACTTCAAAGTTCAGTTTTTTTTTTCTTTTTGATTAGATTATAATTAAGGATATTTCCACTTTATGGTATAAGTAGAAGTACCTCTTCGTATCAGTATTTTATTTACAATTTGCCTTTGTTTGATGTAGATATATTTCATGATAAGTTTAGATATCAAGATCTCCTTAAATGTGTTGTATACGTACCTAGATCAACCGAATTGCTTAATTCATAAAGCTCGAGTTTCTGTGTAGATTTTATATGGTAAACTGAGTCGTACCTACCTGTAACAGAAAACATTTACATGGATTAATCAACTTGAGCGAATCACATATACCTACAAACTTTATTTTAGTTTGCTTTGCAGATCAATGCAGAAACTGGTTTCATACTTCTTCGAAAAAATTTTGTTTGTAAAAGGTACTATATAAGTAAGAAGTGTAATTACATCATTTAGAATCAGTATTATTGTTGACAAATTTTCACGATGAAGTAATTAAAATTTTTTTTCATCACTTTTTCATAAGAAACATATTATAAATAGGCCTCTACATGGGTGAAGTAAACTATACCCTTATTTAAGCACAATTATTATAATATTTCAAATTGCATCAGTAGAGATATGTATAAAGTATCACAATAAGAGAATGGCCGAGTAAGCTGAGAAAATACGAGCAGGTATATCTCTGCAGCGTGATGCATATATCTTCTCGGACATCAAAATGCAATAAAATTTTCCGTCAATTTCTAACATAATGACGAAAAAATTTACGAGTTGAAATAAACTAGGTAGGTGATATTCATCATTCACATAGAATAACGTTGAAAACGTTTTATATTGCAAGCCATGTAGCTGAGATGTTGAGTATAAGTCGGCAACGAAATACCAAACCGCTTAATCCACATGATTAAATTTTTTTCCGCGTATTTTTCTTAAACCGATTGAAAATATAATCTTATTAAAAATAATGAACAACACGTTTCAATCAATCGAAGACATATCAATTCGAGAAAAAAGAAACCTCCAATTAATTTACTCGTTCAAAAGCGTCAAAATCAAATACTCCACCTACTTACAGGTTGATTTTATAAAATAAAGATAAAGTAGGGGGAGAGCATGAAAAACAGGCGTTTCCATTCGAACCATACACGCATTTATTTCTTATACCTAC
Organism: Ferrisia virgata; assembly: GCA_900060175.1. NCBI lineage: Eukaryota > Metazoa > Arthropoda > Insecta > Hemiptera > Pseudococcidae > Ferrisia > Ferrisia virgata. Next base: position 4,888 of record FIZR01020919.1, on the reverse strand, counting down.
GTTCGCAATTAATGAATGAGTCATTTTTCCTTTTTTCAACAAATTGGAAAAGAAAATTTTAAACTCTACGTAATTAAATAAATCTAAGGTAGGTGGGATTCTTGTTAAAATCTAATATAACACGATCTCTTCTTTTTTTTTTTTTTTTTTTTTCACAGCATTGAAAAGTTCTTATTTTGGCAGCTTTACTTTCTTTTTACAAGCTTCAATGCAGTGTATCGAATACCTACGTATTGGTATCTAACCTGAAAATTTGTAATAAAAAAAAGGTTTTCTTTAGAAATTTCTTTGTTTCTTTTTACGAAGGTGTTTGCGAAAGAACTTTTTCAAATGAAATTACTCATCATTTTCTTCGTCGCGTTGTCGTTGTACGGTAGGAAAGACGCCAAATAAGGTTGAATTTTCGATGTTTTTCGTGAACTCTATCAAGCCAACTTTCAACCTATTCGTATAAAATTCAGAAGCAGAGAGTTTGTGGACCTTTTTACAAATGTCTTTCGTTGTCATTTACATTTTTCTTCCAAAACCATCTTCATTATAAGCGTGAATAACTTATCATCGTGTTGTGGTGCCACTTTTTCAAAATAAAAAGTAAGATTTTCGCCTTTAATTTTCTACCCCCAAAATTTCGATACCCACCTGAGACATTGAACGTCATCGTTTTGTTGACAAATACTCATGGTACCTGGCTACGTAAATCTTCGCGTGGTTACTTTGAAAAAATAGCTCCGTCTTTAATTAAGAATTCTTTTCGAGCGAAACATAACGAATTTTTTCTCGAAAGAATTTTTAATTAAATTTTCTTCTTCGGTATTATTTGTGTTTTAAAAAATATTTCATTAAAATGCCAACGAATGAGTGGGATTTTAGACTAGATTCGATGCTCTGATTGAAGAAATAAAACTGTATTTTATTTTAATGAAATAATAAATTTTAAAAGAATTGATTTTCAATCGATTCATTTTGATTTCTTTTTTTGTTTATGAAAAGCTGTAAACCACATGTCGATTGAAGTTTTCTCGATTAAAATAAGATTGGCTGGGCTGCGTATGACACGTCGACAATATGAAAAACTTAACTTTCGTATCGTGATATTTGGGTACAAAATGTCCTTTTCGTTTGAAATTTTGCATGAAAATGACGTTTAAAAATAATGAAAGCCAATCAGCGTGAATAATTATTTCTTTCAAACAAAGCAGAATAAAACGATTGATTGTATTGGAAAAAGGTTTGCGTGTTGCTGTAGAAAAATAACCTTTCCTTCTCAACTCACAACTCCACTTTTCGTTTTGAATCGGTAAATAGATTACTTCATTTCTTTTTTAGACAGATGAAATTGAGAAAAAATCCTATTACTCAATTGGTCGACTAAATTTTAAATATCTTGCAAATGGATTTTTTTTCATAGAAGTGGAAATTATCAAAAGGATGTCAATGATTGTAGCAGGAAAATAGCTTAGTTTTTATGAAAGTTATTAAAAAAAGCATCGCTTTGCAATGCTTTTTCAATTTGATTTTCATGAAATATTATAATTATGTGAAGTGAAAGAGAAAATATCGCTTTGCGAAGTTTTTTTCTAAACAAGTGATATGGTGGAGGGGAGGGGGTGTGAAATCAATGAAGCCAAGAAGTCGAGATCAGTAATGAGGGTGGAAAGTTTTTGGAAGAAAAAAAATGAAAATAAATATCTGACATGGGCAAAAATGGTCTTAATAGCCTTCTAGGACCCTAAAACGGAATTTTGTTGATATCCCTCCCCTCATTCGGCCTTAGGTTGATAGATTGTAATAGCCTGGTTTTCATTGACTGCAAGACATAGAAAATCAGGCTAAAAATTGTTGAGAAAACATTCAAAAAATTTGTTTTTTAAACTCTCCTGAATAATCTGTGGACGATGAAATTGAATTGTAGTGCTTAGTTATCTAAAATTAAAGGCTGACGTCCATTTCAGGAGGGTGCGAGAATTTTCTCAAAGGAAAAATTCTAGAAAACAACACGGCAAAGTGATACACTTACATTCGTCAAAATCAGAGAATCTAGTTCGCATACGTTTAACTCGCTCTCCTTTTTTAAGGGACGTTCTTTTACTGGCGCGCGCATTCATCAAACCAGTTATGTAGATGGGTGAAAGCAGTAAGGGAAAATGAAAACACGTATGACAGGTTAGAAGCCGAAAGTAAGTCGCGAGAAAAAACAAGATTCTATCTAATGCGCAGGTACTAAAATTTTCCTCACACTACCTACAACAACTTAATTTTTTTAAATATTTAAAAAAATTTTTTTTCAATTTTTTCCAATTTTTTTCAATTTTTTGAAATTGTTTGAACTTTGAATTATTTTTATAAATTAAAAAAGATTAGGTAATTAGAAGACTGCAATTCATACCATATCGTTCTAGTGTCATTCATTATTAATTTCCTATGCCTACTTACCTATCCTTTTTTTAATAATTTTTCTTACAATGTTAAGTTTTGATATTTTAAAAATAATTTCAAATAATTTTTAAAATTATGTAAGCTTTTTGAAAAGTTTCTTTCCAGCATTTACGAGCATTTTTTCACCACAACCAATTTATCAATTACATACCATTGCTGTCTTATTGAAGTAGGCCTGGTACATATGTAAATATTTCACATTGAGAAAGAAACAACAACAAATACACTTAAATGAAAAAATTATGAGTAAAAATCAAAAAAGGCACGAATTCTCCGTCCATCACAATTTTATTATATCAATTTATTCACCTCTCAATAAAACTCTTGAACTACCTACTTTACCTTTAAAACATCCTTGAGGGATAAAAGCAAAAAAAAAACAAAAAAAACAAAAAACGCTTATAATGTAAAATAGATAGGTACCTTTTTGGTATTAAAAAGTGAACCCGATTAAAAAAGCATTACAAAAGGTACCACGATCCATTTACGTAATTTGAAGAAAAATAACGTATCTTTTGAATAATTCAACGCTTAAATGATTCTCATTAGTATTTTTCAACGCTTTTATTGGAGTTAATTTAAAATTATGTTGTCGCGCAATCTAATTTAATTTCTTTAATTAACCAAAAAGTATGTGTAAAAATCTATGTAGGAAGTTATTTGTGATAAGTTTTAAAAAAAACGTTGTTTTTTTGTTTCATCTAAATCACAGCGCAGGATCAAATTATTCGTGATAAAGCTGAAAAGAGTAAGAGAAACGGATGAGAAGGTGTTTTGAAACGATGATCTTAAATGACTAAAGTTTTCGACACATTGCAAAACTTGGTCGTAAAGTTACAAAACTGTGACTAGGTTTAACTCGTTTGCGTATTTAACAAAACAAAATTAATGCACTTTACATGCGATGATGTCGCTAATATTTTCTGTCGTGGAATTTTAAACGGAAATTAGTTAATTACGGAATCAACTGAAAGTTCCTTTTGTTGTTTTTTCATTATTTTTTTTTTTTTAAAGAACACCATTCACGATGGAATTCTTCATCGGGTCATTTTTAATGCCTATTTGATCTGGTATGAGAATAATACTTATTAAGATTTATAAAACAGATACCGTACACCATCAAATGAACCAATTGAATTAAATAAAGGAAAAAAAATATATATAAAATTGAAAGTGTTCTTTTGTCGCTAAAATCTAATTGAACGTAAAAGCTCTTTCGTTTCTAATTCGCTATGGTTTGAATTGAACCGAAAACTTTTCACATATACTGTAATTCGCGTATACTAAAAAAGGGAATTAAACCATCGGAACATTTTACATCAGTAGAAAATAACTAATTGTAAAGGGCTATCTCCAACTTTATGTTCGTTGGTCTCCGAAGAGAATACAAGCTTTCTTTATTTACTGCGCCAGTGCAGTTCATTCATTCAATATAATTATGCTTTGCTTACATATCCACTTGCTCGCTACCAATCGGTCAACGTGCTCTGGTAATTTAATTAACCGTTGAGCCAGGAACGAGACATACTATATGCTAGATTCACGTCTGTATTTGTAATGTTTTTAAATACACAATTCACGACCTACGGTAATGAAACAATTAATGGGTCGTTTTACCGAGTCGTATCAACCTCAACGTAACGAGCATAATGTAATTTTACCCTTCGGAGATACGAACGTTGAAATGATACGAATATATTAGGTATTTACTTGAGAGTATAACTTCAATTTCAAAATGGGAAATTCGTGGAAAATACATGGAATGTTTATGATGTTAGATAGTTTTACAAATACACGAGGAGAAATATCTGGGGTATATTTTTATCGTCGAAATAGTAATTACGAGTAAATATAGGCTTAAGCATAAGATGTTAATCTGTTTGACTTGTTGATTTTATCAACAGGCTAAAGATAATAAAAGTAGGTATAATGTACCAGTACTTACACGCTAACAATCTGATACCGTAAGTATACGTAGCTAAGTGGAAAATTTTTCTATACTTCTACCAAGTGTCCTGAAAATTGTTCGAATGTTTTTTCCAAATATTGAAATTCTAGTCTAGTCAAATTAGCACAATAAGTGACGAAACATCGGAAATATTTATAGCCAAAATTTTTTTCACAGGATTGTAGTACACCATCCCCTAAATAACATATCCAAAATTGGACTGATGCTTCGTCCTCAAAATCCCCATTTATGCCCCTAAAACAGGCTTTTTACCAATAACTTTGACTAACTTTGTTCTTAAACACGATAGAGAAAAAAAGTTGGATTAAAAAATGTAGCTGGTTAAATTTCCAATAAAAAAGATTATTACATATTTTTTTCTAAAATCGATTGAAAAACTTTAAAAACAGTTTGAAAAGGACGTATTATGCGCTAACGTGATGTTCCGGGTAATATTTCTATCGCGTCGCGAGAGCCAGCGGCCAACGTTCGTAGACACGCGGG
>FIZR01020915.1:0-46781 GCA_900060175.1 Ferrisia virgata | reverse complement strand
AAGCGCGGTATGAACTCGAGTTATTTCAGTTTTCATTAATTTCCTACTGTTATTTGTCAATATTTTGGTATTTCAGCCCCCCCCCCCTGTAACACTTCCTCCGCCCAAAGGATTTTAGAGGCTGAAATTTTGGTTTTGGGGATAATTTTGAATGCTCTACACAGTTGTAAAAATTTTTTTCATTTGGCGTGTAACATTTGGGGTACTTCCCTTGTGAGTACCTATAAATGAGAATTTTTTGAAAATTTTCGATCTCAAAAAAATTGTTTTAATTTTTTGGGGGGAGCTGGGGGGGGGACTCATGGCTGGAAATTTTTTTTATCTTTGTTAGGTGGTCATCTATCACATTTATTTTTTTGGAGGGTTCAGATATTAAGTGAAACATGGTCAAAAAAAATCAAAACAAAAAAAACACGTTTTTTACTACTTTTTTATAATTAATAAGGAAGGTATTCCAACTCAAAACAACATTTCGAGTCAATACACGAATAAATTAAACGTACGTCTTAAAAGAACTTAATTTCTAAAATTTCCGGTCTTGAGGCGGATTTCTTGAATTTTGGCGAATTTTCCAAATTTCAAAATCAGCTTATCGTCCTGTAAATCATGAAAATTTGATCTGATCAACGAAAAAACTGAAATTTGGTGCATACCCTACTTTCGACCTATCAAATTGATTGAAAATGGTTTCGAGACGTTTCGTAGCTTTTAGGGAAATTTTAGACTTTTTCAATGCTGGAGAACAGTTTTAGAAAAATGGTACATATGAACGTCAGCATCTAAAATCTCGAATTACCCATATTGGTGATCTATTTAATCGATTAAAGCGTAATTTTCCGAAATTCGTAAATTTTAAGCTCAAATCCATATTTTATTGCGGAAAATTTTCCTGCAAATAATTTTAAAATACATGCTTAGCTCACGCATCGAGGTAAAAAGCTTAAAGTCGACGGATATCCTATTTTTGACATTTCAAATCGATTGGAAATGGTTTTGAAACGTATGTCTCGGTGGCTCCAGAATAGTTATTTTAACGACTAAATTCTATTTGGAAGGGAGATATGCCTGGGAGAAACTTGAAAATGAGAAAAACCGCCAAAAAAATCACTTTTTTATGTGTGGGAATGTAATGAGGATGAAAAATCGAACTCTCCAAACGATGCGTCTAGGACCTCCACTAAATGTACTTGCCAAATTTCAATTTTTTAACTCAATTAGTAGGAGAGATATGTATCAGACAGTCTTCTTTTAATGTCATGAAAAGAGAAAAGCCCCAATATCTAATTTTTGGATACATTTTATAAGTTTGGACTTACTATCGATTAGTTTGAAAAAGGAACAATTTTATGTTTTAGTCCCTCAGCATGTCCTCTCTCACAAATTTGAACATTACCGAATTTTGATCCAAGGTCATTTTCACTCAAAAATATAAAACCTGCCACTAAACTGGGCGTGCTGCTAAAATTTGACCAATTTTGGTAGATATCGAACTGAGCAAATGATTTTTAGTTTAAGTAAGGGGGGGGGATAAAATTAAAAAAAATGAAAATATAAAGGAATAAATATTGGGAGTGGCCAAAAATAGTCTCAATGGTCTTTTAGGACTGCAAAACTGATTTCGTTGATAATCGCCTTCCCCCCACCTTGAAAAGGGCCTATTTCACGGATATTCCCTTCCCCCATCGAGATGAAGGGCTGAATGTGATCCTTGATGTGTCTTTTCAGAATTTCAACTTTTCAGCCCCATTGCACCCCCTACCTTCCCAAAAGCCCAAAAAATGTATTTTTTTTCAGCAGGTATTTTTGTCCCACATATATCTCTCCCCCCTTCCCCCTAAACGGAATAGAAGGTTGAAATTATTTTTATAGGTAGATTTATTAGTGGCCATACCAGATGTGCTTTTCGGGGGTTTCAACTTTTCAGCTTCATTACGCTCCATCTTACCCTCGAAGAAATGGTTTTCTGGTCGTTTTTTCTTGTTTTTGAGTTTGTCCCACGCATATTTGCCCTGCTGATTGAGCTAAACTTTTCAAACTCATTGGTCTGCCTCACAGCCATAAAAATATTATTTTTGGTGGGTTTTCTTCTTTTTTGAGTTTGTACCACATTTACTTTCTCCCTCCCCCCCACCACCCAATCGAGCTGGAAGGTAGAAAATTGATAAGATTTATTGAGTATTCCAGATATGTCTTTTGAGGGTTTCAGCTTAAAAGTGGTTTTTTTGGCGGGTATTCTTTTTTTTTTGAGTTTGTCCTCCTTATATTTCCCCTCCAATCGAGCTGGTAGCTTAAAATTTGATAACATTTATCGGGCATTTTGGATAAGGCTTTTAAGGGTTTCACCTTTCCAGCCCCAATGTACCTACTCACAGCTTCAAAAATGTGGGTTTTTCGATGGGTTTTAATGTTTTTTGAGTTTGCTCCAGGCGTATCTCCGCTTCAAATTGTGCTAAGAGGTTGAAATTTAGCATATAGATTTAGCGAAGGTCTTTGATGTGTCTTTTGAGATTTACAACTTTTCAGCCCCATTACGTCTTTTCGCAGTCCCGAAAAAGTAATTTTTTCGTTCGGGTTTTCTTGTGTTTTTCAGTTCGTCTCCCGCATATCTGGTCTCCCAATTTAACTAGGAGGTTGAAATTTGACGTGTAGATTTAATGGGGACTTTGGATGTTCGTTTTGAAGGCTTCAATTTTTCAGCCCCATTGCACCCCTTCACAGCCCTATAAAATGTGTTTTTTCAGCAGGTTTTCTTATTTTTGATGTTTGTCCCGCATATATTTCCCCTTCAAATTGAGCTAGGAAGTTGAAATTTGACGTATAGATTAAGTGGCGATCTTAGACGTGCCTTTTGAAGGTTTCATTCTCAAAGAAAGATCTTTTTGTTGGTTTTTCTTATTTTTTGAGTTTTTTCCATCCATATCTCCCGTTCAAATTGAGCTTAGGGGTTGAAATTTGGCATATTGATTAAGTGACAGTCTTAGATGTGCCTTTTCAGGGTTACATTTTCAAAAAAAGATCTTTTGGTTGGTTTTTCTTATTTTTTTAGTTTTTTACACCCATATCTCCCCTTCAAATTGAGCTAAGAGGTTGAAATTTGGCATATTGATTAAGTGACAGTCCTAGATGTGCCTTTTCAGGGTTACATTCTCGAACAAAGATCTTTTGGTTGGTTTTTCTTATTTTTTGAGTTTTTTTTTCACCCATATCTCCCGTTCAAATTGAGCTAAGAGGTTGAAATTTGGCATTTAGATATAATGGGAGTCTCAAATGTGCCTCGTGGTATTCCCAATGGATAGTTCGCATACCTCCTTTACTTTACTTCAGGCAATTCAACCTCAAAAACAACGCATTGCGATACTTTTTTCTTTCATTGCATTCGTTTTGGAACACGTCTTCGGATCGTGTAAGAGGATACCTTGGTTAAATAGCAAATGATGGAAGATCTAAGCCGTGAAAATTTCCAATTGCCTGTCAGTTTAATTATGTGAGAAAAATGTTAGCTATGTTTAGATGGAGATGCTTATAACGTAGCAGTGAAAAGCGATCTTCTTAAATGATTCCAAGATGTACAGAGTATGTCACATATATGTAGACTGTTGATTAGATATCAGATACGGTATCGTCTTCATATTCTTGTGTATGCATTGTAGAGTAGGACCAATTGAGGGAGAGGTACGCGTACAAAATATTGCGTATAGGTTGGCTGAATGACCGCTCCCCCCTCCGGTCTCCTCTGTATCTGTCTTATTAGTGGGCTATGCAATTCGGCACATGAGAGGTATTTACGATTATAACGTATGGTACAGGGGTCTAGAGGTAAGGTACATATACATGCATATTGCGTATAGGTACGCAACGTTTGATGTAATTGTACGTATCCACCACATATTCGTGATACGCGGTCGTGTGAACCGTTATGCTGGAATTTTATTGGTAAATGGTGGAAGCAGTTTATGGAATTAGCTTTGGCGAAATGTTAGCGAACAGCGACCAACGAATGGAGGAGATCGCGCATCTCTCTCTCTCTCTCTCTCTCTTTCTCTGTGGTATTAAAACATATACGAGTAGACGCGAGGTTTTTAATGATAAGCTGCTATAAGGTGGAACCTTAATTATTATTGATTTCACCGCGATCGGAGATTATGGTCGGGATAAGAGAACTGTAAGCATTGCCTAGTCACCGTGGTCGTCGTCGTTTTCGTCGTTTACCTCTGTGTATGTGTATGTGTGTATTTGTAGTAGTACATGTATAGTATGCATAGGCAGGCGATTGTAGTATACGAGATATATTCGAGTACAAGTGCGTGTTCGTTAAAGTTAAATAGTCGAAAAAAAAAAATAAATAAATAAATAAACGCGTTGACTTTCGAAAAGAAAGAAAGAAAGAACCTCTGTTATGTTTGAGGACGAGCTCAAGTTCATTAGCCTTTTCTACTATATAGGCGATGATGCGATGGCACAGTCATCTCTCGGTCAGCGCACCTCGCTTATATTATATTCCTCTCTTACTGTCTTATAATAATAATTAATCTACTCGTAGAGGAATTTACTTCTTAAACTTACTATAGCACACACATAGGTTATATAGGTGTAGTTGGCAGAATAGGGATTAAAAGCTGTAAAAATAATTACCAAATGGTAATTAAAGTTGAACCCGGTAGCGTATAAATTGAAATCGCAACGTGCTATCGTGTAATTAACTTTCTCAATAATAGAGTCAGGTGCTCAAGATATCTCGCTGCATTGTGCCCCTTTCTCCCTCTTCTATAACGCTGTTACTTGCATGCGAATCTGCCACATCGCGTATAGGTCGTATCATCATCAAAATGACTCAAATTCCAATATATATATATATACATAGGTATATACATATATAGGTTTCTCACACCTTTATACCTATTTTTACGATCAAAACATTAGATCGCTCTGCGATGCCTACATAGTGAAAGAGAATATACCTATCTTTACGTTGATTTGTCGAGATCACGCGGCAAGCAAAGCCATCTAAAGCAACGCTTTTCACTATCGTCATCGTCGCATGGAAAACGCTGACTGTAAACCTATAACCTATGTACGAGTATTTTTATTTGAAACAAAATAAATGTCGAGAAATTTCCTCCTCGGTTACGGCCGGCTCGACGTAATTGTATGTACTGTGTAGATTGCCCCCTTCGGCTGGTGCTGTTGTGTTGATGGCAGATTCCATGACAATGGTTGGCCACTGATGGCAGCTATCGCCTAGCGAGGGTTTTTCTTTCTCTATATACATATATATTAATAAAATATCCAAACGTGTATAAAAATCGAACAATGACCATATCGACGATATGCTTGGTCAGATTTATACAAAAGCCAACCTGGATTACTGAATGAATACGCGTTTTCTTTTTCGTTTTTTTTTTCTATTTCTCTCTCTCTCTCTTTACTTGGCTCGTCTCCCTTTTCTTTTTTCGTGTAGTCGTGGTTGATGACATGACGCGAGCATAGTGTATAATGTTTGTTTATAGCTTTGGTGAAATGAGAAATGGTATCCCCTTGGTAAGTATAGCGAAATGCTCTTGATCTGAGATTTTCAAAATTTTCACAAAACATTATTGGGTGTCTGTGAAAAAATTCTTTCGAGCCAAACAAATTTCAACCCCCCTCCTCCTCCTTCGTCCAGAATATCGAAAAAACTTTTTTTTTAGAAAAAAAATTCTTTAGTCCCACGAATTTGAGAACAAATTATGATTTTAATCTGAATGTTTATAGGGATGATGAGATTTTCAACATGAATGTTTATAAAATTTTTCACCATTGACAAAAGAAAAGTTTGAATTGCTGCAGCTGTGGGCCGGGGGGGGGTACATGGATTTTTTACCACCAAAGTATGTGTTTTGATAACTATAATTTTTTTCAACTTTTTTTTAGATTTAGACCATTTTTGAAAACATAAAAAATGCTGAAAAATGCGTTTTCCTCAAAAATAATGGCTAATGCGCTAAAAATGAATAGAAGTAAAGTTGTTCAGCGTAAAATTTCATATCAGATTTCGTGATTAAAATTTTGACTAAGGAACATAATTACAGAATTGTAGGCATGGGCGAGTGGGGGGTAAAGGGTCAAAATGCGAATGAGACATTTGAACGAAAAATAAACGCCGGATTCGTATTCAGCGTGTCCGAATTAGTCGAAAACCACTCCTCTCCTAATTTTTTTACTCACTTTCAACGTAAGTAAAAATTGCAATTTTGTTCAGAAAAGTCAATTTTTTATGCAGTGCTTCAACTTCCATATTAATGCCGAACAACAATTTACAACGAAAAAGTTTTGAAATTTTGTATATTTACTATATTTGTCGGTATAAAATCGTAGGAAAATCGCACCGAAGTTTAGCGAACCTGTTGTAGGGCTCACAGGAACCCCCTCCCCCAAATTCGGGGCAATACCTAGGTTGGTGATGTTGGTGACGTTTTCGCATAAATCGAACCTTCTGAGTACCATAATGAAGTCAGATTTCCTATTTCATCTCAGTTAATTCCTCGTTTTAGTACAGAGCTACTACCAAATTTTTACATCGGTAACAATGACCCAAAATAAGGGTATTTGACTTTTTTGAACAAAATTGCAATTTTTTCTTACGTTGAAAGTGTGTAAAAAAATTAGGAGAGGAGTGGTTTTCGACTAATTCGGGCACGCTGAATACGAATTCGGCGTTTATTTTTCGTTCAAATCTTTCGTTCGTATTTTAACCCTTCAACCCCCCCCCCATACGACCATGCTTACAATTCTGTAATTATGTTCCTTGGCCAAAATTTTAATGAAGAAATCTGACATAAAATTTTATGCTAAACAACTTTACTTGTATTCATTTTTAACGTGTTGGCGATTATTGGCGAAAAAAACGCATTTTTGAGCATTTTTTGAGCTTTTGAGAATGGCCTAAATCTCAGAAAAAAATAAAAAAAATTATAATTATCAAAACACGTACTTTGGCGAAAAAAAAATTCCAAGTCCCCCCTAGGGCCCACAGCTGCAGCAATTCAAAGTTTTCTTTTGTAAATGTCTCCCTCCCCCTTGGATTTAAAAATTTTTGCAAAAATTCATGTTGAAAGACCCATCATTCCTGTAAACATTTAGATTAAAATCGTAATTTTTCCTCAACTACGCGTGAATAGAGAATTAAAAAAAAAGATTTTTTTATATATTCTGGGATAGGAGAGGAGGGGGGGGGGATTTTTGGCTCAATGATGTTCGTGTAAATTTTGAAAATCTGAGATCAAGGGCATTTCGCTATACTTATCGGGGAATCGATAGGAAATTAATGATATGGATTCCAAGCCATGCTTGCTTTTTTGTATAAAGACTGACTGATTATGGCATCGCATATTGTTATAATTATGATGAAGATGCATAGGGAAGTGTTGGCTGTTAGATTGGTACAGAGGGTGTGAATATAAGTTGGGAAATATGTAAAGACCTGGTATCAAATCGATATTCTAATTATTATTTTTAGTTGCGCTTTGGTACCATTGATATTGAATGTACGTATCCCTCCCTATCTATCTGTTCGTTATTCAAGCACAAAAATATACATTTAGTTTAGTGTACGAATCTAGTATACCTATCTACCGTGCGTTGCGTAATCACGAACCTAATTATTATTATTTTTTTTTTTTTGTGTGTGATTGCAGCTTATATCGATGTACCAACGAACCGTGAAACCGTATGCAGTGATGATAAAAATAGAAATAGACGTAATCAAAGTCGTGAAAAAAGGAACCTAAGCGCTGGCCATAGTTACTCCGAAGATTTGACCAAAATATTACCAACGTGGCATGAGAAAAAAACTGGTGAGTTTTCGTATTGTTCAGTATCGCATGGCGGAGAAATGAAATTGGAGAGGGATGAGTAAGCTCTAAGAATGGCCGTAGAAATAACTCCTTTTTATTTTTATTTCTTCATTTTTTCCTTTGGAACTAAAAATCATTTGCTCAGCTCGATATCGACCAAAGTCGGTCAAATTTCAAGTTTTTACCCAATTTTCGATGATTTTTTTCACATTTCAGTTTAGTTTCCAACCAATTTTTATCATTTTTTCCTGATTTTTGATCAATTTCTTGCCCTTTTTATCCCATTTTTATCTAATTTTTACCTATCGATAATTTTCAATCATTTTTTTCATATTTGTAGTTAATTTACTACCAATTTTTATCTTGTTATTTGTGACTTTCATTATCTTTCTTTTTTGTTTTGGTCAATTTGCATTCAGTTTTTAAAAATTTTTCGTGCTTTTTAATCAATGTTTTTGACGTTTTTACCTATTTTTAACAAATTTTTACCCAATTTTTAATAATTTTTTATGATTTTTAATAATTTTTTATGATTTTTATTCAATTTTTGATGTTTTTTTTTCAATATTGCAGGTCAATTTTCAACCAATTTTCTACAATTTTTAGTGATTTTTGATCAATTTCTTGCCGTTTTTACCCATTACAAATAAATTTTCAATGATTTTCGATGAGTTTTTTTGTAAATTAAGCCAATTTTTATTCACTTTTTAATATTTTTACACGGTTATTTTTCGTGTTTTTTGCCAAATTTTATTAAATTTTCACACCAATTTTCATCCAACTTTAAACATTTTTTTGTAATTTTTAATTTTTTTATACGTTTTATTCATTTTTGTACAATTTTTATGCAGTTTTCGATGATTTTTAATGATGTTTTTCATCATTTAGGTCAATTTTCACCCATGTTTCAACATTTTTTCTAGATTTTTAATCAATTTCTTGCCATTTTATTGAATTTCTTCTCAATTTCCGATGATTTTCAACAATTCTTTTCATATTTTAGATTAAATTACACTTTTTTTTATTTAACTTTTACATAATTTTTTAGTGATTCTGAACAATTTTCTTAATATTTGAGGTCAATTTTCAACGATTTTTCGTGATTTTAGATCAATTTCTAGCCATTTTTACCCATTTTTATGAAATTTTCATCCAATTTCCGATGATTTTCGACAATTTTTTTCGTAAATTAAATCAATTTTTATCCGTTTTTAGCATTTTTTCATGATTTTTTTCTGTACTTTTTAAAAATTTTATTAATTTTTCAACCCAATTTTCATCATTTTTTGTAATTTTGTAATTATTTGCACTTTTTACTCATATTTCTCTATTAATTAGTTATTTTTCAATATTATTTCGTGATTTTGGATCAATTTCTTACAATTTTTATTCAATTTTCAATGATTTTCGACGATTTTTTTCATAATTTAACTTAATTTTTACCCATTACGTAGCACTTTTTCATAATTTATGATCAATTTTTACCCAATTTCCGACGATTTTCAATGAAATTTTTCATATTTTAGGTCAAATTTCACGCATCTTTATCAAAATTTTACTCAAATTTCAGTGGTTTCTTGACGATTTTTTTCATATTTTTTGCCAATTTTCAGCCAATTTTACAAATTTTTTCGTGATTTTTGATCAATTTCTTCTACTTTCTACCAATTTTTGTCAGATATTCCCCAATTTTACATGATTTACAACAAACTTTTTCATAATTTAGGTGAATTTTCACTCATTTTCAACAAGTTTTCACCCAACTTTTAACGATTTTTTTCATATTTTAGGTCAATTTTCACTCAATTTCCACCATTTTTTTGTGATTTTTGATTTATTTTCTCTTTGTATTATCCATTTTGGTCAATTTCTTGCCATTTTTACTCATTTTTATCAAACTTTTCAACCTTCTTCAATAATTTTCAACATTTATCTTAAAATTTTCGTCATTTCTATTCAATTTTTCAACAATTTTACATGTTTTTTGGTAAATTTATGTACAGAACGAACGAATGTTTTCCATTTCTTTCTAATTAATATGTAGTGATATTTGTACTGTACAGAATTATTGTAAATACAACCTCACAAGAAGTACAAATAGTTAATCGTAGTTCGTAAGTACATACGTATCCTAACGGTTCATTAATTTTTTACAGACCTTTCTCGAAGACTGATATTAGAAGAGTTTGACGCGGAGTGTAAACTCAAAGATGTAACCGATTCGTTATCACGACCTCAATCACGTCATAGCACCAGTTCGTTTTCATCTAGCAATTTAGAATCTCTGAAAGATATAGATATTTCGACGCATAAACAAGTAAATAATACACCATTATACCTGTGTATTTAGTTTATTTACGTATTTATCGTATTCAAAAATCCGATTAATCGAACTCTACTTTTACACTATCTGATATTAAGACATGATAATTTACTTAAAATCTTATTCAACATAGGTTCGCGGCGATCCTGATGGCTGTGGGTTGGATTTATCAACACTGAGGTATTCGCCGAGCTCCGAGCTTAGAATCGAACAAGTATCTGAAGATTTGCTCAATATTAAAAAAGGCTGGTTAATGAAACAAGGTGGTTCGCCAGATCAGGTAAGATGAAATTTCTAATTGATCGATATTTTATTGAAGCCAATAAAAAAATAATAATAATTTTATGTTTTTCCAGGAATGGAATAAGTACTGGTTCGTTCTACGAGGCGTTGCTTTGCTCTATTATCGAGATCCGGCCGCCGAAGATCAGGGTATACTCGATGGTGTTATTGATCTTAGTGTCATGAGTGCTATAGCAGAGGTCCAAGTTGCCAGAAATTATGGATTTCAAATTAAGGTAGTTTGATCATTTCACTCGATTCGTATGCCAAAGCTGAAGCTCAATGGAACCATCGATGTTGGTGTTACAATTATAAAAAAAAAAATCAGAAAAAGTTACGCTGTCATGACAATCGATAAGCTCTTCCCT
The DNA here is from genome assembly GCA_900060175.1 of Ferrisia virgata. Lineage (NCBI taxonomy): Eukaryota > Metazoa > Arthropoda > Insecta > Hemiptera > Pseudococcidae > Ferrisia > Ferrisia virgata. The sequence continues at coordinate 35,976 of FIZR01020915.1, read as the reverse complement.
TTATCTGTCTTCTTGTTAGCCAAATTTTTTCTATCATATTGGTCAAACCTATGGTGATGGGTGGGAGAAAGAGTCCACGCAAAAAATCCGTTTTTGGGATGCTAGAAGACCATTAATACTATTTTTAGCGATGTCAGATATTTATTTTTATTTTATTCGTTAATTTATTTATCTCCCGAAGACTGAAAATCATTTACTCGGTTCGATACAGGCCAAAATTGTGCAAATTCGGTCAATATGCATAGTTTGACAGCAGATTAGATAATATATATATGAGTGGGGATGACCGAGGGGCAAAATTCAACGATGTTCCAAATTTTAGGAAAGGGGTGTCAAGGGGTGAAAATTGTGAAAGTTATTAGTTTTTAATTCAGTCGATGGATAATTAATTATAAATTGCATAATATACTTAAAAATCAAACTCCTACGTCAATTAGAAAGGAAGATATGAGAGATTATCTCCCTAGTTGAAACTGAAAAATCTGTTCCTCGCATAACTTCCTTTTCAAATTGAGATTGATAGCCGAAATTTGATGTGTACATTCTCTGGAGTCCTAAATGTGTCTTTTGAATGTTTCAACTTTTTAGTCCCGTTACATCTCTTCACGGCTCTGAAAAAAAAAACTTTTTTTTTACTCCATTTTGGTCGTTTTTTGAAATTGTTATGTTTCAAAAAAATCAACAATTCGTAGAAATATTTTTTGTGGTTAAGGATTTTCGAACAAAAATAGTTATTTACAAAAATTGTCCATTTTTAAAATTGAAAGGACTGCATGGTATGCGGATTATATTTTCTTTCTTATCCATTGTTATTAATAATGGAAAAAAAATACATCAATTTTGATTCGGAAAGACTGGAATAAAATTTATCTGTTAGGAATTGTGAAACTTTCATACACACAGCCCCTTCAATTTTGAAGATACGCAATTTTTCTAAAGGATAATTTTTGCTCGTCTTTTAATGATAGAAAATATTTCTACGATTTTTGGATTCTTTTGAATCCGTGTCCCTTCAAATTTTGAACTAAGCAACTTGTTCATTTGACAGGCATGTTACAGGATTACTTTTTGAGTATCTTTCTCATTTTATATTGAAAAAAAATATGTACATAATAATTAGAATGTTGTATACGAACCGAATTTACATCCTTCCAACCTATCAAAGAAGAAGAACAACAGGCCAATTTTCTTGAAATATTATAATTACTTGAATTGGAACCTAGGCGGGGGGCGGGGGGTCACTGAGACTGAAAAATCAAAACCTTCAAGAGAACTCCTACTAAGTCTACAAACTAAATTTCAAGTACAGTCCTTCTTCAAGGCCAAAAAGGGGAAAACCCTCATATCTCCCCCCCCTCCCATTGACCTAGGAAGCTGATTTCTAGATATGTTTTACAACTTTTGATTCTCTATCGGTTGGCTTAAAAAGAACAATTTTTGCCTATTCAGTCCCTCACTGCCCCATACCTCAAATTTGGGCACAAGTGAATTTTGAGCTGAAGTTATCCACACTGTGGAATATCAAATGGCTCGCCAATTGAAGACCATTCCCCAAATTTGATCGAATTTGGTCCGTATCAAGCCGAGCAAATATGTTTATAATTTCGGCCTAAAAAAATAAAAATAAAACAAAAAAAAAGTATCTCACAAAGCGAAAAATTATGGTAATGGTCTTCCAGGACGCTAAAACAGATTTTGTTGATATCCCCTCCTCACCCTCTGTACGTTGATGGGCGGCGATAGCCTGGTCTCATTGGCAATATGACATGGAAAATCAGGCTAAATTTTGATAACTTTTTGGTCAATTTTTTCCTATTAAAAGGTTACTCAAGTTACTGAAAAAATGTTAAAAAAATCCATAACACACCTGTATGACCATTTTTACTAATTTCATCGTTGCCTGCCCAACTTTTATATTATTTTTCAAAAAATAAAAAATGATAAAATCTATAGCATCAATTCTTCAATGTTGGCAACACTGCTACGCAAAAACTAGCTCCATGCCGAGCAAAACAAATGATGTTACATATTTAGGCACCTGGAGTGCTACTTGATGATCAGACATTAGTACAGATTGGCAATGGAGACTTCTGACCGTTCCCTTGCAAGGTGATAAATTTTACCTTTTAGATACAGTAGCCGAGCTAGGTGTTCCTTTTGAAGGTTTTAGCTTTTAATTTCAAAATCAACCTCTGCTCCTACCATTTATTAGGAATTTCCAACATTTCACTAAAATTCGGTTAAAGAGTTGTTAGCCTGATTTTCTGTATCATATTGTCAATAAAAACCAGGGTTATTACACACTACCGACCTGTGGCCGGCGAGAGGAGAATATCAAAAAAATCTGTTTTGGGGTCCTAGAAGGCCATTAAGACCATTTTTGGCCATGTCAGGTATTTAATTATCATCCCCTCCCCCCTCCCGACACTAAAATTATTTACTCTACTCGATATTGACCGAAAGGCTCCGAATTGTATAAATATGAGTGGGGATGACCTTAAGGTCAAAATGCAACTATGCCCCCAATTTGAGGGGAGGGGGTGCTGAGGGGTCAAAACGTAAAAATTGTTTCTTTTTAAGCTAATCGATAGAGAATCCATAGCTATGTATTAAATCCAAAAATTAACCTCCTAGATTTATTAGGAGGGGAGGATATATGAGGAGTTTCCCCCCTATTTCAACCTTGAGAAAGCACGGTTCCTCTCTCATCTCCTCACCAAATTGATCTAGGAAGTTGAAATTCGGTATGTACATTTAGCAGGGGCCTTAAGTACGCCTTTTGAGGGTCCTGTCTTTTTAGCTTTATTGCACCCTCCCCCCCCCCCCCCCAGCCCCAAAAATGTAGTTTTTTGGTCAGTTTTTCTCATTTTTTTGGGTTTGTTTGCCCCATAAAACCCCTCCAAATAGCAGCTATGTGTCTTTGAGGAGTTTTGACATTTCAACCTCTATTGGACCCTTCCTACCCATAATACTGATTACTGGGGCGATGTTTTTTTTTTTCAATAATCGTGATTACAATGTGTCACGAAAATCAGGCTGATTTTTTTTTCCAAAAGTATTATCATTATTCTTATCAGAATGTCTCTTTTTAAAAATCGTATTGCCGATCGAAAAAAATTTTCATTACAAATGTAAGAATGTAAAATATAAAACGAGGTATTTGTTCGCACTTATCCGCCATCTCGGTTAAACGTTTCAAGTAATACCGACGACCGATTGCGATTGTGTAAATAGTTTACAAATAAATTGGTACTCCACCGTACACGTAATGCCCAATACGAATTGATATTCGATGAAAGAGAGGAAGAAAAAAAAAAAAAACACATCGAAGAAAAGAATTACTCGTAGGTAGTTTGCGTTTGGTGGCGTACCAAGTACATAGTAGGTACTTACGTGTATGGATATTTCACTCTACTCGAGTATTGTAATATGGTGTTAATTCGATACACGACTGCAATTTCTTACAGACTTGGGACGAAAGACAATATACGCTGTCAGCGGTAACGTCTGGAATTCGCGGAAATTGGATATCGGCGATTAAGCGAGCTGCCGGAATGCAAGACGATAACAAGTACGTACTACGTAGAGTGTATCGATCATGTACCTGGTTAGTTACTACTACAGTACATAATATGCTTGCATATATGGTGAAATTTTTTTTTTTTTCTTTTTCTTAAATGGTAGCTGTTGAGATTGTCCACGCGTTCGTATGTATGTGTAATTGTGTACGTAGATGTAATGTGCCTAGTTTAGAATGGTTGTATAGATAGATGGAGATACATTTATACGAGAGTATTTTTACGCGTGTGCATCTGTAGGTAACAGTAGAGGTATATATATATGTGTATGATGTGTGTTGTATTTATTGTATAATGTCGAAACTAATGTAGTGCGAAGTCGTGCGAAGGACGTGTACACGTCGACTATTTACAATAGTAATTAATACACGGTCGCGTTATGATTTTTACCTTGAAATAAATTACAATCTTTAGGTGTAGGTTATAATACGGTTTGTTTTACTTAGGCTAGGTATACTTAAAAATCTGCTCTTAAGTACGTATTGTATCTGTTGCGATGTGTATTTTTAGAATGGATACCGATAAAGAGTTACCACCTACTCCGAGATCGTTGTTATTATCATCGGACGAAGAGTACCGGACGGCGTCCGAAAATGGCCGGCAGAGTAGTAGCGATTGGGGCGAAACGTTACCACCATCGCCGCCTTTGAATCGTACTCCTATATCCAGAGTTAAGGAAAGGGCCAGGTATGTGTGTGTGTATTTCCCTGATTTATATCATTGTCGTAAAAAATGGCTAAATATTGTAGATACTTCTGAATCCCTGAAGTAATCAAAATTCAATTTTTTTTCGACCATTTTACTCGGTCGAAGAAGAGATGAAAGGTCAGAATGTCTTAAAAAAATTACATCTAGTACAATTATATACTGGATTTCTGATTTTTAAGTCAAATTTAAAGATATTCTGTGGTCAGAGAACCGATTTGGAAATTGTTGGAAAAGTATCCAAGTCCCAAAACGATGATCTTTCATTTTGTGGAATGCTATGTATAAGACCTAACTCTAAATGTCAATTATCCATCTTTCTAAAAAAAACTCGTTTGTCTCCGCACCTATAAATGCTATAAAAAAAATTTTCAAATAAAAGTTGTTGTTTGAAGTGTCAGAAATATTTCCAGTTATGTGGAAAATTTCGATCAGACCAATCTCACTCCTTCAATTTTACAAAATGTCCATCAAAATTGTTTCGAAAATTTACATCGAGATTAACCTCAAAAATATACCTACGGGATCATAGAAAGAAGCTTTTCAACCCCCCCCCCCTCAACCTCTTCTTCTATATCAGTAGAAGAGAAAAGGATACATTTTGAACAAAACTGAAATTTGGTATTGATTAGTGAGTACATTGTATAAAAATTTTTGAGATTGAGTAGCATTCGATATCTGCTTCAGTGATTGGTGGGAGGGGGGGGGGGGATTGAAAGGCATCAGTTCCTTCGGATATCTATATAAGGTGACTTGCGTATTTTTGAAATCCACTTTATATCATTGCATTTCAAATTTTGAATGAAAAAAAATTTAAGAAAGTATATTTCTGCCCCTGAAATCCGAGAGCTAGGCAAACATACGTACACAAAACCCAATACGAGCTGTTCGGAGCTAAAGTGATGGTACAAAATGGTTTAGTTGTTTGTAATATGGTCATAAATCATGGTACCAGAGCGGTTCCACTTCGGAGCCTGTGGCCCCTGGAATCAGGCTCCGAAAAGAGCCAGACTCCGGAGCTGGAGCTTAGTTCTGGCCTCTAGAGCTGGAGCCTAACGTTTAAATGGATCGAGCCGGAGCTCAAAATTCAAAATCAAACGAGCTCAGCTCCGGTGCCGGGCTGCTTGGCTATGGAGCTGGAGCCTTATTTCGAAAATAAGTTAAGCTGGCTCCGGAGTTTAAACCTGTAATTTAGGAAATTACCGATTTTAATAACAAAATTTAGTTTTATTTGAGCAGAAAATTTAAAAAATTGACTTGCATAGGAATGACTTATTGATTGAATGGTCGATTTTGAATTTATTCCTCGCTAATTTAGAGGGTTCCGGAGCCTGTTGGAGCTTAATTTTACAGCTCCGGACCGGAGCGAGGTGAAATATAAAATGAAATCATGAGCTTCGGAGCTGGAGCGTGACCAAAAAAAATGAGGCTCCGATGCCTTGCCAAAAACATTGATATGCATGAAAAAATGTTCCAAAATTCGTATCTCCCCCCCCCCCCTCCATTTCTCAAGCCCATCTCAATTTTTGGAGAAAAAATAAAATTGTTAAAATTGAAATAAGCCTTCAAAAATCTATAATTATTTTGATACCTAAATTGAAAATTTTAAAATCTTGGATATTGTAACCCCCCCCCCCCCCCCCCAACAACCACTTTATTTTGAGGGTCATTTTTGAATTTATAATCGTAGAAATCAAGGTTCCGTTTGTCAGCTCTTGAAAATGATGGTAAAAAATTTAAAACCAACTAATTCAGCTAAAACTGACGCATCTAAATTTTATTTCTTCAAGCACCTTACATAATGTGCAATTGACCACGTTTCATCTAAGCTTGAAGAAAATTTTATTTTGTATTTGAGTTGAGCTCTTTCTAAAATACAAGCTTCGGCTCCGGAGCAAGTTTCGTTCATTTTCAACATTAAACTCCATCTACGGGTCCAGACTACTTCAATACAAAATACTACCCTCCAGTTCCAGAGCCTGGTTCATCTGATTCTGAATGTTGGGATTCGATCTCGAAACAGCTGCCTTCTGGCTCCAGAGCCAGGTTTCGATAATTCTGAATGTGGGGCAGGCCACTTATATTCTAAACTCTGGTTTTCGACTCTGGAGCTATGTTCCTATAATTCTGAATATTAAGCTCCGACTTTGAGTGAAGTTTCTTTTTTCTTTTCTAAATAACAGGCTTCGGCTACAGAGCCAGGCTCTTTCCGTTATAAATATTGCATTCCAGCTTCGCAGCCAGGCTCCTTATATTTTGTGTTTTACATCGTGTTCAGTTAATTCTGGCAATCCCCCCTCGCCCGTCCCAGCAAAATGAGAATTTTTCGTGCTGAAAATTTGAGATTGATAACTTGTTAGTACTTATGTAGGTACTTTCATTTTTCAGCACATTCGATTGGTATTTCTAGAAACAAGTTACCAACTTCACAATTTTAAATTTCAACACGAGAAATTATAATTTTGCTAGGGGGGGGGGGTGCCAGAATCAATTGAACACGCTGTGTGCTTCAATTTCGGGGATTATAGGCTCCGGAGTTTGCTACGATGCCTTGTGCATTTACGTATTTCACGATTTGTCAAAAATTTATTAGATTATTTCTAACGAGCATACGTTAATTTTGTTTTTTTTTTTGACCCAACTCCCTCCCTTGTTTCAATTAAGATTTTTATAAAATTTTCAAAAGTATGTACTTTACATACAAATGCAGTGGGGACTTCGAAACAACAAAGCACATTCTTGTAGTCACAAAACAAAAAAATGAAATTTTCATCTTCTTCAATCAATAGTTTTATGGTGACGATTCCTAAATACTTTATACAGACTTTAACACTATAATTAAATTTTGAACTCTAAACATACCTATCTGAATTTTATTAGGTAATTTCACTTTAAACTCGCCTTCATAATAATTCAATTCAATTACAAATGGATTTCATTCGTGCCGTTTTTTTTTAACAGAGGTGTAACGAGGACCAGATTGTACAACAGCCGAAATTCGAAATCTTCTCCGCCATCTTCCAGACGATCCAGCACTGAATCTTCGGTTCGTCATCAAAGTATTTTAAGCAGTTGCAGTACCGATGTGAAAACTGTTCACGAAAAGGTTTGATAATTTACGAATATTTATACAAATCTGATGAAATCTTGTAGGCACTTTATAAACATAATCCATTGCTTATTACAGAGTGAAAAATCATCTTTAATGAAAAAGCTAGAAAAACAAGCCATAGAATTGGAAGAAGTCAAACGACAACTGACAAGTGCTTTAAGACAACTTAGCAGCGCCGAAGAAGAATTACTCAGATTGAGGCAACGTAAACAAGATGTGACTGCTTTAGAAAAACAAGTTAGTATCACTCGAGTTTACTCTTCTATGATTTTCATTCCTTTGGTCATTATAATACCATCGTGTGACCTTTAACGCATAGATGGAGGATACAATGCAACTTCTACAAAGAGCCGAAGAAACACTAAAACAACGAACATGCGAAATAACCGAGTACGAAGCGATTAAAAAACGGTATTAGGAATAATACCCGAGTAATTTCCGACCAGATATGAGTATATTGTCGGAGCTAATTGTGATTTATTCTCGTTATAGGTATATGGAAGAGAAATCAAATTGGCAGAAGGAAATTCGAGCTACGGAATGCGAACTACACGAAACCGAAGAACGATATTCCGAGCTTTGCTGCGAATTGGCCTCCAGCAGAGAACATGTCGAGCAATTACGAAACGAATTGGCTAGCGTTAGCGAACGACTGGCTCGTGGAATTGAAGAAAACGAGTCTTTGTATAGGTGAGAAATGGACGACGTTTAGATTATTAATAATATAAATTAGATTTTCAAACGAAAACAAATAAAGTATAATTAAGAATAGGGAGAGGTTTAGGGAATATTTAAAGATAACGAAATGAATTTAAAAAAAAAAAAATCGTAAAAATAAACGAGCTATCGGAATTAAAAAAAAATATATTTATTTTATTTATTATTTATGAAATGTTGTAATTTTGTAAATTTAACAAAATATTTTAAAAAGAACAATTTGTATCCAAATGAATATTTGTAGTGCGGAAAGGGTACGGGGAAGGAATAATATTCGATGATTGTTTTCACGTAATATTCTTCGAAGGAATTGGAATAAACAAGTATTTTTTCAAGAACCATAATTCGAATTGCGAAATATGCGAATATTGATACTAAAATTCTTCTAAAACAGAAGAAATTATAAAAACTTTGCATTCACAGATAAAAGTGTCTAACCAAATCACTCTAACGTTATCTCAACGTTTAAACGAACAATTCACGATCTTGAATATGTGCTTGATAATGTATGTTTTATTTGTAAACAGGAGATTACGCGAATTAGAAGGTAGAGGAACGGTTTTAAGTTCGATTCGTGAAACAAAAGGACGAAGTCTGGATTCTTTAAGCGATCTGACCAATATCGACTTCGATATGGATTTTGCCCAATATGATAAAGACAGGTAATGGCAAATATTCCAAATACCATTCAATTTCGTATCAGTACCGTGAATTGATTTCTCACAAAATTGTTTTGCACGTCACATTGTACAGAATCGCCGAAGAATACGAAGAACTGAGGGCACGTTTCGAGAAAGCTGTGCATGAAATTCGAGCCATGAAGAAAGAGTTACGCGAATCGCACGTACAAAATGACTGCTTAGAGATAAGTTTAATAAACGTGCGTCAAGATTTGAAATGTAAACAACAATCGTACGAGTCTCAAGCTTCTCTGATGGCTGCGCGCATACAAGATCTTACTAATAAACTTTCATCAGCTGAAAAACAAGTGAGTGATAATTTTTTCCGTCAATTTCTTATTACCTAACGTTACTATCGGAAAGAACGTGTTAATCAGTACTAATCACGAATGTGGGTTTTAATTACGCCAGGTGCGAATGCTGAAACAAAAACTATCAAAATCAGAGACCCGTGAAAAACGTCGATCGTTGTCGTTAAAAGGTCGCGAATCATTTGCCATTTGTAAAGAACTGGAAGAAAAATTGCTTCTGTTAGAAAAACGTATCGCTTTGCTAGATCAAGAAAACGCCGAACATTTCAAACTGGCCGAAATGGAATCATCGGTAGTCAACGCTTCTAAACCGGACACAGCTACGGTTGGAAAGCCAACCAAAGAAGTACAATCTCGTATACGTAGAAAGTCTCTAGACAGCGCTACGAGCTCCGAACCGATGAAAATTCTCATACGTATGAATTCGCTCGAAGCCAAGGTAGCCGAAGCATCGCGTAAAATTATCATAAAACCGTCGTCGTCCAGTGAAAATCTCGAATCTACTCCCGAACTCGACGAACCTTGCCCCGGTGGTAACGATGCTAGTCTAGAAAATTGTAACATCGCTAACGAGATCAAAACCATCGAGAATCTATTGAAAAAGAAACTATGCGAAATATACGCCAAACAGAAATCACTCCAAGAATCCGGTACTTTGACGGAAGAAGCCAAGTTGAACATAATGGCCGAGAAATTAGCCTACGAATCGATATTGGTTTGTCGACTGCAAGAAATAGCCGCCGGATATAACGATACCGATATAGCGGATGCTGAAAGACTGATGCTCGAATTAGATAAAAAATTAAAAGGTGAACAATTAGTTACCAAGTCGCCGTTAGAATACTTTACCAAATCGCTTTCGCAATATTTGAATCAAACTGGTAAACAAGTCGAACCTTACGTGACTGCCAAGAAATCATCCAAAAGGAAAGAATCAACTGCCGTTAAAATGTTGCAAAAGAAATCCAACGCGTTGACTAAGAAAGTCGATAAATTCATGGACGACAGGATCGAAGAATTATCCAATATTTTCGTCAACGAAACCCGTAAAGATTTCGTCATCAACGACGATTACGTCGGCAATATCGTCGAAATGGCCAGAGAAGCCATTAACAAGAAACTCATACAAGTTGAAATTAGTCAAATTATGTCGCACTGTATCGATAACTATGCTCCTTCGGTTAGCGCCGATAAAGATCCGTCGTTCGAATGTCTAATGGTAAATCGAGCAAATCTCGAACAATGGTCCGAGTTAGTCTACTCTTCGTTAAAAGAACAAGTCGAAGCGGCTATAATGAAACTAAAACAAAAATACGAATCGAAAGTTTTATCCTCCAAGTTGGAAAGTTCAATATTTCCGGTCACCGTTTCCGATGAAAATCTCAAACAATCTTTACAACAATTTATCGACATTTTAGCTCATAAATGTTTACTCGATGCCAGACTACAGATCATCAAAGAAAAAGACTCGATTCGTGTAAACGAGTGCGAAATTACCAAACTAGACGAAGCGACCATTATGTCTGAAATGCAGTATCTGTACACCAAGATACAATGCGATTTGAAATCAAACGGAGAGAAAAGAATATTCGATAGTTTAGAAAGCGTCGATGCAGAAGTATCGGTGCTTCGTAATTCCGTCGAAGATTTAGTTCGTAAAAGAACTTTATCCGATAGTGTATGGGATAGCAACGAGAGAATCAGATTGGAAGAAACTTCTACTTGTGAATCGAATAGTTCACAGGCGTCTTGGCTCGAAGGAGTTTGTCGTCGATGTTTTGAAATCAAAGAACAGATTATTAATTTACAAACGTGCCTCATGCAAAGTCAAGAGTGTCAGAAATGTTTATTCCTTCAAGATCAACTCAAAAAGTAAACAATTCACTTAATTTCGACTCGTTAAGCGTTGCATTGAGATTATTTTATTATTTTTATTTTTTTCAAACAGGAAAGAGTTGGAATTCGAAGAAGGTAAACAAAAGCTTGAGAATCAACATATGCAGCAGCTTGAATCACTGAGGACTGATTTCGAAAACGAAAGGAATTCGCTGGTATGGCTTCGTATCTGCAATGATCTCATGCTTTCCTATGGTTTTATCAAATAATTAGTATAATTTTATGCAACGTTCGATTATTTATTTCAGATTACCAAACACGAAGAAGAAGCGAATGTCTTGAAAGAGAAAGCTAAAAAGTTGGAAAGACGTTTGGGAGCTTTAGACTCCGAATACTCGCAGCAAATTGACTGCATACGCTCATCGTACCAAAGAACTCCGTCTCCTGAATACGATAAAGATAATTCGTATTCGGAAGATAGTGTGAGACAGAGATATCAATCGGAAATTGAACAGCTTAGAGTGAGTATTTGATTATAACAACTAAACAGTCATCGATCGCGGTACCTTCTTCGTTCGCATATTTTTAGTTCTTCCCTCTATTACTATTAAAACATATTTGAAATTTCGCTTATTTTTCAATCATTCATATTCACAATCGAATTGATAACTCGTTATAACGTTTTCAGTTTTCAATCTATTGTATTAGTAGTTGTATTTTTCACGAATCATATTATTCGAAGCAATGTAAATTGCGTTTTTCGTATCTTTAATCGATAATTTTTTTAAACTAACAAATCGAACGATTATTGCAGGCATTATGCGAGAAAGGTTTGGTCGCTATGGATAATTCTCATAAAAGAATTATCGCTGATTTGGAAGAGAAACACAGACAAGAAATAGAATCATTAAGACTGGAAAAAGAGCAAGCTCTAGCAGAAGAAACTCAAGCTACTTTGGCTGGTACGTTAAGAAAATAAAAATAAACTGGATAGACAATATTTGTGTGTTTATTCTAAATTTACCTTTTCTAAAGCTTTGGACGCGATGAGAAAAGCTCACGAAGCAGAGGTACAAAAAGAGATAACTAAATTTAAAACCGAGCATTTCAAAAAGGTTCAGTCCAACCATGATATTGGAGCTTTGCATAAAGAGCACGAGTTAGTATTAATACTTCATCAACTTGCAATGTTTCAAAATAAATATTCGACTCAAATAATTTGTTTCTTTCTTTTTTAGAGCCGAAATGGAGGAAATAAAACGCGAAATATTATCGCTATCGGAAAAATACTCGATTAAATGTGTCGAATCAGCCGCTTTGGAAGAAGAATTACGGGCAGCTAATAATCAGTTGGCTCAAGCCCAACATCACATCATGCAACTAGATAACAGGTAGGTACCCGTCTAAAATTTAACCCATAGGTTGATTTACTTTTCCATTCAATTGTAATTTTTTGATTTAGAAATAAACAACTACGAGCTCATCTTATTTCTGAAACAAATGGTTCAATTCAAGATGAAGAGCTTCTTCAGCAATTGGAAGAACGAACCAAACAAATAGCTAATTTAAAGGAACAATTAACAGCGGTTAGTTTACTCTTTTTGTTTTCATCTCTTAACAATCACTCCTTTTCATTATTTTTTCCCTCGCAATTGCATGTTTTGTTAAATATTAGAAGTGTACAGATTATTAATTAGTGTATCAAAGGCACCGTGTAATTATTAACTTTCATGTTTATCGGCCATATTCATTATTTTGTTTTGAAAAAATTATCGTATCATCGTAAAAAAAAAAATAGTATTTAGCGTATAGCGGAGTCGTGCTCAATAAGAAGAGACTTTCTCATGTGGGATACGTGGCTTTTTTTTTCATTTTTTTTGTCGGACGCGTGCTTATTATGCATATATATATATATTTTACTTCAAGAGCGCGACTCTAATGCTTGTTTTGGTTCAATGTAAAATAATGTGCTTTTTATATTTCATATACAACATACATATTACATACACGTACATATTACCTACCTATCATTATATTACCTACGTAGTGTAAAAGTACTGGTAGTATAGCTTTGCTTTAGTGTTTTGGTTTTATTTGCATGTTGGTTTTAGCATGACGACACACTAAATACAATATGTATGCACTTGAACAACGGAGATTTGGATTATCCCACTTTAAATTCATTGCTTGAGAAATTACCGCTGAAAAAAAGGATCCGTCGTGGTATAGGTTTGTATAATTACATAGGGATTTTTTCCACCTATTTACTCATTTTGAAAAGTCACTATGGTTGATTGTTGTATAGCTTATCCAAATATGTTATATAAAAAAGACTTGCTTAAAATATTAATATTATATTATTTATGATGAATAATTCATATTAATTAATGGGAATTTAACGAAAAAAAATAACATTTTCTATTACACAGACACAAACTCGCAAAATATGAATGCTGAAGAGAAAGAAGTCAATTACGTTAAAAATAAGATCTTTTTCGAATCCGGAATTATGAATGCGGGTAAGAGTTGAGAATTGAATAGTGTTTTATAACAATAGTATCATGATATGAAATTAGTTAATGTTTCTCATCTAATTTTAGAATTGAAAAGATACAGCAAAGCGATGAGAAGAACACCACAACGTTCACCCTCCCCTTGTTCTGTTAGCGGGATGGTTGCTGAACGAAAGAAGATTTTTGAACCTTGATTTTTTGTACTTGTTTGCCATGCTTTATTTTTTTTTTATTATTATTTTTATTCTTTTATATGTAATTTTGTGTTCGTTTGACTATGAAAATGTATTATCTTCATAATTGTCCAAATCGTGTTTTTATTATTAACCCACCAACATTAAAGTTAACGTATATTGTTTTGTTATAACGGCGTTATTTGATTGTTTTTCTTTTCTATTTATAATAAAATTTGTAAACCATTTTGTCAATTTTCGTTATTAAATAAATATCTATTCGTATTTGGCGTACTGTTTGTTATAAATTTAATCAAGTAAAGAATATATTAGTACATATGTCTGATATTGCACAGCAAGAGTTTTATTTCAATTCAACTTCTACGAAATGAAAAACATCAATTTATTTTTCAAATTGATGAAGTATTCATTTCACCGATTAATTTAATAACCATCCTGCGGTTAAAATGGTATGAAAATTGAATTCCTCGTATTATATAACTTATTACACGGCTTCGTTTGGCTGAAAACAGCTAAAAATTCGTAAAAATTGATGAAGTAGTATCAAATAATTTGTTTTCACCTTTGATTCTTAATTATTAAAAATACAGAAAAAGAATTTGTATTTATTACGATAGGTAGTGTTTAATATTTGCGGAATAATGATAGAATTTTCCTCATTAATAATTAATAAATTATGAGTTGATTTCGCTAGATGAATTTTTCTAGTGGGTTTCTTTTAAATAGAATTTTGACCTTTTTATTTGAACTAATTGCGTTTTTCGTAATCGTTTCACTATTATTACTAATATTTTGAAAATTACACAAATAAATCAAAATCATACATTTTTTTGTTCTTTAAAAAAAAAATGAAAAATTTGATAGACAATCACGCTATCTATCTACCTTTTACAATTAGTTCACATGACATTGTTCAATAGTCAATGCAATCGTTTCAATCGCCAGGCCAACGCAAAATAGCGAGTATCTACAATAAAGTACCGAATTTCGATTTTTAGAATGAAGTCAAATTCAAGACATGAATCCATCGACTAAAATTTGTAATTTTTGAGATCGTAGCTTGAATTTAGTACTATTAGTTAAATAATATTCAAGTATTATCAATAAGTGTTAGTTTAGTCTATTTACTCGATGTATTAATGTTATTGAAAATGCAATTCATTTAAATGATAGATGAAACCAGGATCTTATCAATCATGATGAAATTTTATTAGATCACGAAATGACTTTACATATACTCGGTTTCATCCTTTAATCATCAATAAAATTTCACATAATGGAAGTTCTCTTACGAGACGCTAAATTCTGGTAATGTATCCTTAAGTTTGTATGACCATTTTGAACATGTTTGATTTGACATGTACCTCAATCGATGATTATTTTTCAGGCGAACCGGTCGCAGATTAATGCACATCAAAAGAACCAAAGATTATGTTTGGATTTTACTTCCAGAGGATTATGTACCAGTTACGTCCTCTTATTTATTTTCCAATTGCAAATACAGCACATTTTCTGATAGAAATAGTCAAACACCTTTTTTACGATATGATACCGTTCATAAATTTCGACCGTATCAAGATAATCAACGACGAGGAATGGCAATGTTTGTTGTGAGAATCCTACGTGGTGTTTTAAAAGTCCGTTATCTTGTTCTTGGTGGAGCTATAGGCGGTGGATTGAGTTTGCAAAATGTATGCTTATTGAATATCGTTTAATAACCCTTATTCGTATTCGAATCATTTACACAGTTCTTTATGTAGACCTATCAAGAATGGAAAAATGCATTACCAGATTTGTCGTGGATGGATAAATACATACCTCAAAACGAAGATTGGGAAACTGTTCGCGTATCATTGTTATCTATCAGAGATAAAATAAAAGAATTAGAAATAGGTTAGTATGGAATATAGAAATGTAAAGGAGTTAACACAGTTTACAAATGAAATCTACCGGATGCATACTTGTATGCTTAATGGTAGAGAGAATCCGCACTTGGGAGGTAACTGTAATCATTTTAGATCCACAGCTGCGGGAAACAGCCGAAAGTAAATTACTATCTTTGAGAAATTGGCTTGATGCGAAATTAGAGGAAGCTTACATGGCTGCTGAGCAAGGTGATGATCCCGATGACGATAAACGTGACAATCGTAAGTTTACAGCAGGTATAAAGTAAAAGCGAAGTGACCTTAATTTTGTTTTTTTATATTCTCTTTCAATTTTAAAAATCCGTTTTATAATTGGCACTGCTTGAAAGCTGCTATATTGTAAATGTTGTGTTAGCTCCTTAATGGTTGCTGTATTCAGATTTTTTGTTTGATAAAGTTTGCTTATATTGCATTTTCGTCATTTAAATGTATGATGATACATTTCATTTTTTTTTTAATCGACAGAAGCGGGTCAAATTGTGAATAAAGCCGTTACAGTAAACGCTCTTTCTTTTAAAAACGAAGAAAAAGAACAAGGTACTTGTAGATTGAAAACATCTGAAAAAAATTAAATCGGTGCATTGATTTACTAATCGTTTTATTTCTAGAAGAATATAAAGCTGAAATCACCGAAAAAGACTTATGGGATCTAGAGATGAAATACCAGAATGAATTAGAGCGTTTAGAACGTGAAAATAAAGAATTACGTAAACAAATACTGATTCGAAATTCATCTAGTCAACCTATAAAAAGAGTTCAGGTATGGAACTGTTCAAACGTATTTTAATTATTGTTTGTTACTTTGTTATTAGCCATGTCTATTCAACTTTTTGTCTAGACTTCACTTATTGATATGTATTCTGATGTATTGGACGAGCTTAATGATTATGATATGAATTACAAAACCCAAGATCATTTACCCAGAGTGGTTGTGATTGGAGATCAAAGTTCCGGGAAAACTTCAGTTCTCGAGATGATAGCTCAAGCTCGTATCTTCCCTAGGTATTGCATCATCTCGTTAACTTTACGTTGAGCTGTTCATAAAGATGTCTGTTTATTACAGAGGAGCTGGTGAAATGATGACTAGAGCTCCCGTTAAAGTTACCCTAAGTGAAGGACCTTATCATATTGCTCAGTTTAAAGATAGTACCAGAGAGTTTGATCTTACTAAAGAATCTGACTTGACTGATCTTCGAAAAGAGGTATAGTATGAAGTACATACTGATTGCAACTATTTAATGAGTCAATTGATACTAAATAGATTTATTTCAGGTCGAATATAGGATGTGTAATCTCACCAGAGGTGATAAAACTGTCAGTAATGATGTTATATCGATGACTGTTAAAGGCCCCGGTTTGCAAAGAATGGTTCTCATCGATCTACCCGGAATAATTAGCGTCAGTATTAAATTATTGCATGAAAAAAAAAATGAAATTATTCGAATAACCTTGATGTGATCTTCATTTAACAGACAAATACGCTCGGAATGGCTTCGGAAACGAAGGAAAATATTTATAAAATCGCTAAATTTTACATGTCCAATCCAAATGCTATAATTTTATGTATTCAAGATGGTTCAGTTGATGCTGAACGCAGTAATGTTACCGATCTCGTATCGCAAATGGATCCCAGTGGTAAACGTACCATTTTCGTCTTGACAAAAGTTGACTTGGCTGAAGAAAATTTTGCCAATCCAGATAGAGTAAAGGATTGTTTTCATCTTTGCTTTTTACTTTTATTGAAATTAATTTTCATTGATCTATTTTCATTTTAGATACGTAAAATTTTAGCCGGAGAATTGTTTCCAATGAAAGCTTTAGGATATTTTGCCGTTGTTACTGGTCGTGGATCACAAAATGAATCAATTAAAAAAATTAAGGAATACGAAGAAAAATTTTTCAGACACTCTAAAATATTCAGGTAAATATTTCGAACGATTTTATTATTTAAAAATATATTTGTTTTTGAAATTTAGCGCAATTTATTTTTTAGTGGTAAAAATATTAAAACGACTCAGATTACCACTAGAAATTTGAGTTTAGCTGTTTCGAAATGTTTTTGGAAAATGGTTAGAGAAACAGTAGAACAACAAGCTGATGCATTTAAGGCTCAACGTTTCAATTTAGAAACTGAGTGGAAAAATAACTATCGGAGGTATGTGTATTTTGGATATTTTTATGAACGTTTTCATGTATCATTAATTTTCACCCTGAATGTATTTTTTGTTAGGCAAAGAATATTAGATCGAAGCGAATTATTTGATAAAGGTCGAAGCGAAATTCTAGATCAAGTTGTAAATCTCTGTGAGATAAATGTCAAACATTGGGAAGACATGTTGGCTGCTAATTTATGGAACAAAGTGAAAGATATCGTGTTTGAAAATATTTATTTTTCCGCTGCCCATTCACCTGAAAATGGTAAGTGCAAGAAAATTCATATATAATATCTCTTTTACGATTTCGATTACAAAAGAATATTACTTTACAGGCGAATTCAATACTCAGATTGATATATATCTGTCTCAGTGGGCCGAACAAGAGTTGCCTCAATTATCAGTTGAAGCTGGATGGGAAACGTTGCAAGAAGAATTTAAAAAATTAATTTTCAGTAAATCTGATAATCACGATGAAATGTTCGATAATTTGAAAACAGCGGTGGTAGAAGAAGTTCTCAAAAAACACCAGTGGGAGGATAAAGTGAGCATTTCCTTCCTTAAAATTATTACTATCGTAACCTTATAAAAACATATCAACGATTCTTTAATTTCATTTTAAGGCTACCGATGTTTTACGTGTTTTGCAAGTCAACGCGTTAGCAGATCGTATAATAACTGATAAAGGGCAATGGGATACAGCTGTTAGATTTTTAGAAAGTAGTTTTCAAAAGAAACTTCAAGTTGGTAGATAATTATTGAGATTAATGAAGTAAATGTGTTCTTTACAGAATTTAATTATATTTTTTATTTTAATTTTAGGAAACTGAGCGCAGTATGAAAGAGATGTTCGGTTATTCTACTTTAGAGCAATGGTATAAATGGAAATATTCAACCGAAGAACAAAGAAAAAGAAATGCTGTGAAAAGTGAATTGGAAAAAATTCTCTATAACTATCCGGTATTATTTTTGCTTATAAAATATTGTCTAGTTTCATTGTACATATATTTTTAATGATTTAATTTTTCGTTGCAATTTTAGGAACATTCGGCAACATTAACAGACGAAGAATATACTACAGTTAGAAATACGCTGAAACGTTCGAACATTAATTGTGATAATGATTATATTTCCAGTACTTGGTTTTTAATTTATAGAAAATATTTTATATCAAATGTTCTGCAAAAGATACCATATTACATGAAGGGATTTTATTTATATAAACAAGGAATTGACGTTCAGGTTGGTAAGCTCTGCTCAATTTAATTACTTTGTATGGTATCATGCGAATCTAATTTAGTATTACTGTAGGAATATAATGAAGTAGTATTGTACTGGAGAATACAGCAAACGTGTAAAGTAACTGTGAACTCATTAAGACAACAAATCATTAATAGAGAAGGTAAATAGTGCTGTGCGTATGAAACATTCCTTTTTGTAGTAAATGTTGCTTAATAGTAAATAATATTTTGTAGCCGTACGAATGGATGAAGAAATTCAAGAAGTGGTGGAAGGATTTAGCAGAGATAAAGAAATGATGGAAACATTAATTACTGGGCGAAGGGTTGAAATTGCTGAAGAATTCAGTTGGTTCCCAGTTCTCACGAGTTGATAAAATGTAAGCGTACTCAAAGTCATAATAACTTTTATTTTTTACAGAAAAAGTAAAACAAATTCAAGAGAAACTGGAAGAATTCATTAAAGCTTTGAACAAAGAAAAAACCGAAAATCGTCGACTGCATTAGATTTTATTAATTATTAGTTTATCGTTGCTTGTTCCAGATTTTATATTTGATGTTTCATGAAATTTTATATGTTGACTAGTCGGCATAGAAACTAGTATCGGAGTTTTAAATATATTTTTGTTGATTTATATAAATTTATTTATTCGCAATTGCGTAAGAATTTAATAAAAAGATGAATATTTTGTAAGATATATAACATTCCATAAATAAAATTACGTCATCCATTCAGCGCATGCGCGCGAACCAATAACACACGAGCATGTTAAAACATTACCCAATGGGAAAACCGTATTGGTGAAAAATTTTTGGTTCTATCGCGTCATTTACGAGCACGTGTTTAATTCGTTAGAATTTGAGTTTTGACGGTTGATTTCAGGATTTGCATCGACAATCGAGGAGTTTTTAATGCGAATGTCATTACGTTAATAGATTTGTTGTATTGAAATCAAGAGTAAGCAGTAATTTATTGGTTAGTGTAAATTAATAATTCGAAAAAATTCATTCGAAACACTTGACGAAAAATTGTTACATATCCGTGTCTTCCAAATTTATGGAATATCATCGCTTACCGTTTTGATTTGGAGGTATTTATGCAAATCTTAAATTTTTGTTTAATTGTACATGAAAAGAGTAAAGTGCATCTTTGAATCATCACCACTAAAAGCCGAGCATGAAATTCGGATTAATGTAATTTTTGCAGGAATTCTTGAGGTATAGCTTCTGAATATTGTGTTTGTTTGACGATTAATACGTACGTTATACGTAATTTCAAAATGATTGCTAATGAGCATTCACGGCCATACGATGCCTTACTAACTACTGCCGCCGAAGAAGCAGTCCATTTTGCTAATGATGTTGAACTAGATCACGATTACGATATTCTACCAACCATCGCTGCCGAAAACACCGCTCTTAAAGTTAAACTCAAACAAGAATGCGATATTGCTTACGGTTCGTACGAAAGTTTACTTTAATGATCGTTAATTTGAAAACTATACAGGCAATAGTATTAAATTACAGTTACCAAGAATAACATTAGTAAAGCCGATATTCGTATTGACTCATTAAAACGCGATATTGTTCAATGTGACAAACTTATCGACGTTAAAACGCAGGAACTAGCTAAATTAGAGGAGGAACTTACCAAGTAATGATTCGATTGTATTTCTTCGTCAAAGTAAGCAAATATATTTCCTAATTTCGGACTGTCTTCCAGTTTATGTATTTCTCGCGAACTCGTTCGGAGTAACGCCGAAAATTTGAAAAGACAACATGAATTGATTACAATCGAAGATGAGCAACGCAAAAAAGAGCGAGATTTAGTTCGTAATAATTACGAAAGAATGATAAAGAATAGAAAAGTATGACTGCAAACTTTATTGTGAATACAAATCATATCCTATTTTATACTACTGATATGATTCCATCTACGATAGGAAATCTTCAATTCAAATCGTCTCGTGGTTAGGAGGAATAATCTTCGAAACCAATGTGAAGGAGTACGTATTCAGTCAGCTGTCCTTGAACAATATTTGAAAGATTTACATAGGCAGAAAAGACAATTTCGTGAAATTCAAAGTTCGTTACGTTAACTTTATTTGGTTGAATTTCTTCTAACATAAGGTAATCGTATCTATTCCGTTACAGATTTGAATTTAAAATCGTCGTCGGTAAAATTGGCTCAAGTCTGGCTAAATAATAAGAAAGAAAAAAGTCGTACCGTGTCATTGAAAAATGAACTAAGGTTGATCTTTTATTCCTTTAAAGTTTCTGCTGCGCTTTAATAATTATTACGCATGTGGTTTGAATTTTTCATCTTTCATCTTTTTTTTTATTAGCCAGAAGAAAATTTACCATGATCAAATATCAACGCAGAAATCTAAAACCGATGATATGCGTAGTACAAGAAGCCCTGGTAATTCTTTATATTTTGTTTATTTTGTTCATATCTATTAATGTTGTAATTATGGTTTTCCTCACAGATTCACGTTTTGTTAGTTTGCCGATACCGGTGAGTTGATTTTTTATGCATGTAAATCCCAGTGCATACTTGAATTTTGTCTAAATTTTGGTATTGTTTTATTAGACGCTATCTCAACCGATAGTTGTTCCGTCGTTGAATGCAGAAGAAACCGAATTGACGAAGTATTTTCGCAAAATTAATGTATTTAAGAAAAACCGGTCTCCATGTTTGCTGCCAAATGTATTGTCTGGAATGGCCGCTTACAAAGAAAAAGAATTGAACTCGAATTCTCCCAAAATTACAAATGTTTCGAATCGAAGTCCGATGAAAAGAATTGTTATGGAAAATTTGAATGAGAATCTCAACGAAGTATCAAAAAAATGTAAGGATTTTTCGATTTACGCTGAAAAACCATGTTTTGTCTGATGATTAAAGAGCGTGATCGATTATTTTGAAAATCATGTTTCATATAGTAAAGAAATTTAATTCGTAAATTTGATTTTAGTCAGTTTTCACTTTGATATTTTAATGGCGTTTTATCAACTGAAATCTATTTTTAATCGTTTAGCTATTCCACTTTGTCAATTGAGAGATTGCAATTCTATTATAAACTTGCTACGTTTGCAGTGCCCGTATCACCACAACTGAGCTTGGAGGAAGCTTCAAAAACATCAGCCTTCCAGCCAGTGAACGCAGCCACAACTGCATCTGAAGAAATAATCGAAATCAAACTGCAAGATGGTGACTCAGCAGCATTAAATGAGAAACCTCGTCAAACACCGACAGCGACATTCGTATTTGATACTCATTCGCCTAATTTACTAGAAAAGGTTAATTCTAAATTTAAACCGGTGGAAAAACACGTATCGCCTATAACTGTGTCACGAATGTCACCGTTGAATATGTCAGCTAATAAATCACCTATGCGTAGCTCTCGTATACCGGTTCCACTATCTACTAGCTCCCCCATTCATAGTAGCTCCCGTATTCCAGTACGATTCACACCGGTTAAAGTGAGCCAGAAACGAGATTACGTTGAAAAAGAAACCAGCTTTCGAAGACTCGATACTGTGAAAAAAGTTGATCGTAGTTCGCCTTTGGATATTGAAATCGATACGACAAATGTGGGTAAAAAAAGTCATGCTTTTAAGCGGAGCGATGTCGAAAGTCCGAAAAGAGGAGTCAAATATCCCAAGATGGATTATGCTTATTTAAACGCGAACAGAACTTTATCGAGAAATATGCTCGATTCGGATAATATACCTACTATAGAAGTGGAAGAAGATGTATCGTCGATGGATAGAGATTATCACAGAGACGAGTTGAATTTAGAGAATTTTATTGACGAAAATAATCCGATGATTAAGTCGTACAACGAACAAATGAACATGTTACGAGAAAATCACGTCGGAAAAGAAATATGGTACGAGAAAGAGGATACAGACGATACCGAAATACTTGAGAAATCTTCGAAGGACTCTAAAAAGCAGGATGTTATTGTGAGTGAATCGTGCGAATTCAACGACAAACAATCGGACAAAAATGCATCCAGAAGTGTAACGGACGGTGATGAAATACCAACTATAGTGGTAGATCAAATGGACCAAGATATCGATGAAAATAACCTAATGATTAACTCGCATCTTGAGCAAATAAAAAAGTTACGCGAACAAATCAATAAAGATGGTTCGAAACAAAGATACGAAACAAATGATAATCTAATGCTTGAAAAATCTGCCAAAAATTCTAAAAGACCGGAATTCGTCGTACGTGAACCGTATAAACTTGACGCTAGGCATTTCATTAGAGACCAAATTGACGTATCTAGCAAATACAGAAACGAATTCGCCGCTAAACATTACGAGAAACTGCCAACCACCCTATATCGCACCGAGCCGAGAGATTTTAGAGGTTTGTGAAATATTAATGTTTTTCTAACCAACTTTTAACGAAACATTATTTATAAAATACGTTTGAAACGAAATTCGCAGGTTTTAAGCTTTTGTAACTTACAGATACTTGTCGATGTTTTTATTCGCTTAACGACAGCTGCTAAAATTCGTATAGGAAAAAAAATGATTATTGTTCGAGTTGAACTTATATAATGTTTTTAGAGAACTAATGCATGTCGATAAATTGTGTGTACTTTGTATCTGGATTTACAACGCGTATTGTGTGTTGCTTCATGACTCTTGTGTATTCTATTTGCTGTCGTGATAGGGTCTGAAAAACTCAAGTGTATAGGTATTGACTGGTCTGAGTATGTTTTATGGTGTCTGAGGTAATGGTCTAGGAATTACCTCTCAGTTTCGTTTTCTTTTTCGATAAAATATCTAGATTTGGCTGAATTTTTATTTATTGCAAATTTTCCAGTCATCAGTTTTTTCGTCTTAACAAGGTTTTGAAAAAATTATCGTATTACGAGATCCTAATTATGAAATTTCGTATTACTTTTTTTAATCTGGTGTTCCAATTATCTGAATATTTTTAAAATTAATTTTAATGGAATTTTATATTATATATTTTTTATTTTAGAACTTGATAAATCCGATTTGGAGATGAACATGAATGATTCTGTTTCTCGTTTTGGAAAGGTAAGTACACTTCCATGGATTATCGCAATACATTGACCTTGAACATGCAAATGATTTCGTTTCCTCCGAAGCAAAAACATTCATATATGTCTGGGTTATTGCCAATAATATATTGGTACATCTACATACGTATTATTGGCATTGTTTACAATTTTATTCGTTCGAAATCTGTTTCTTTTGTCAATTCGAATTGTTATTAAAGTTAGTAATTTTCCAGATGGAAGAAAGTATTAAAAAGTTGCACGATGGAGTAGGCCGTATACAGAATACCAAATATGACGATGCAGCTCTTTCAACAAGTAACGAAACAAATGTCGAATCGTCGGGAAAATTGTCCAAATGTACATACGGTCTATTTATGCTAAATAAACGAACTCCATTCGAGATATCGTTTTATGGAACGTGTTCGAAAATCAAAAAAATTCTAAGCGATGGGTGACCTTTTATTAATATTTATATTAAAAATGAAACCAACGCGATAAGAATTGGTTAACACGAACGTGCGTCGAATGGGTTCTTTTATTTTATAAATTTATTATTTTTCTTTACCGGTATTTAGTTTTTTTTTTCTCCAGCATATATTGTGTAATTTTACATTTACACGTAGGTGTTTTTAACGATTAATTAATCTGATGTTTGTTTTTTTTTTTGCTTCGTAATTAATTTAGCAGCAGGTACGTCGGTCGATAATAGAAATCATTCAGAGGTGTTTTCTCCGTTCGGTAGTTTTATTTCACCTCCAGGTTCGGAGAAGTATTCACCGTCATTTGGAGCTCTGGGTGAAAGTAAGATTTATGTTCGATATTCAATATTATATTTTATTCGGGTTTAGGAAGTTATTTAAAAAAAAAAAGATTTTAATCGATTCAATTCATTAGAATTAAGAATGCCTATACCTTGTTAAGCTTCCTACATAGATTAATTTGCATAGCTCGAATTTTTATCGTGAGAAATTTGAGATACATGTTTAGCAAAATTAGATGGGAGATATTTTTCTTGCCGTGTTGAGAAATGTTGAGCTGTATTGAGATCTCTTCTAGGTCGTGGGACGAGACGGGAAGGATAAAAGTAATCGATTCCAAAATATTTTCCCATTTTTAGCCTGATTTTCTATGCCATATTTTCAGTGAAAATTAGGCTATTACGGTATATCGACCTTTGACAAATGAAAGCGGGGAGTGGGGGGATTTATAAAATCTATTTAGGGGGCGTAGGGAGACCACTGCGATCACTTTTGGCCATGTGAGATATTTTTTTTCGCCCTGAAACTAAAAATTATTTGCTCTGCTCGATACCGACCGAAATCGATCAAATTTGGGAAATGGGCCTATGTTGACGGCGGATCATATATTTTGGAATGAGGTTGACCTCGGGCATTTGGGTAAGGAGGTGTTGAGGGGTTAAAATTTCAAAAAAATGTTCCTTTTTTAGCCAAATCTGCCTCATACGTCAATTGGGAGGTGAGATATGGGCGTTTTCCCCTCTATTTACCTAAAAAAAGCTGTCTCCCTCCTCGCTTCTCCAAGTTGAGCTATCGAGTTCAAATTTGGTATGTAGAATTTGTAAACGTCATATATGTGATGTTTGAGAGTTTCGACTTTTCAGCCCTGGCATGGATGTTTGAGAGTTTCGACTTTTCAGCCCTGGCATGTCTCCCCCCCCCCTCAAGCCCTGATAAAGTGACTTTTTCGTTGTTTTTTTTTTTAACTAATGAGTTGGTTCCACGCATATCTCTCTCCCTTCCGCTCTAAATTCAGCCAAGAGGTTGAAAATTGACATGAAGATTTAGTAGAGGTTTTACATATACCTCTTGAGAGTTTTAACTGTTCAGTTTCCTTGCATCTCTTAGTGGCTTTTCTATTTTTTGACTTTTTCCTCGCATGTCACCCTCCATATTGAGCTAAGAAGTTTAAATTTTGTATGCAGGTTTAGTAGGGGTCCTGGATGTGACTTTTCGAGGTTTTGACTTTTCAGCCCTATTGCACTCCCTCACAGCCCTGAACAGGTGGTTTTTTTGATGACTTTTTCCATCTTTTGAGTTTTTTTCACACATATCTCCCCTCCAAATTGAGCTAGCCGGGTGAAATCTGGTTTGTAGATTTGGTAAAGATCCTAGATGTGCCTTATTGGGGGTTTCAATTAATCACTTCAATACCTGCCTGCATCCCCACTACTGCTCAAGAAAAAACATCCCAGAGTAGATTTATTTTCAGCTTGATTTTCTATGTCATATTTTCAATGAAAACCAGGCTATTGTGGTCTATCGACCTACAACTGATGAAGGATAGAATATCAACACAATCTGTTTTGAGATCTTAGAATACCATCACAACTATTTTTGCCATGTCAGATATTTATTTTTATTTTTTTTTAAATTTTTAGTCATTCTCAAATTTGAGGAAGAGGGTGTTGAGGGGCTAAAATTGCAAGAAACGTTCCTTTTTGTGCCAATTGATAGACAATTTGAAGTTGTATGACATATCCAAAAATCAGCCTCCTAGGCCAATTAGGAGCGGAGATATGAGGGTTTTCCCATTTTTGACGAGCTAGGAAGTTAAAATTTTGCACGTACATTCAGTAAAGACCCTAGAAGTGCTTTTGGGTGTCCCGAATTTTCAGCTCCATTGCACCTTCTCACAGCCCTGGAAGTATAGTTTTTTGGTCAGGTTTTCTCATTTTTTCAATTTTTTGAGTTTGTTCCTCGCATAACTCTCCTCCAAATAGAGCTAGAAAGCTGAAATTTGGTATTTACATTTAGTAGGGACCCTAAACGTACCTTTTTAGGGTTTAGACTTTTTAGCTCCATTGAACTCTTCCTACCCTCAATGCTGCTCATAATTGCAATATGTCACGAAAAATCAGGCTGGAAAAAATCACGAAGCAATGCTTTTTTTTATTTTTTTCCACGAAAATTGCTTTGAAATTATATTTTAGTATTTTTCTGATGTTGGTAAGTAATTGGAATTTTCTCCCTTTTAATGATTTTCAGCATTGCTCTCTCCATTGCGTTCTAAGTTATATTTAATTTTGATTCTTCTTTTTTTTCTGTTAATGACCACCTTTGGGAACCATAGTTGACTTTTATTTTTATTATTAAAATTGCCCTTAAGTACGAACCTTAACGACCAGAAGTTATTCGGGGCTAGTGTTATTCTACTGTTTATTTTTTCACCCTTGTACTATTCAATCATCACAGATTGCTCCTGTTTTTATTCCATGAATAAACAATTCGAATATCTTCTTAAATTTAAGAAAATCAGGCTCATAAAGCACCTTGCGATGCTGTATTTCGTTTTTTTTTTTTAAATTCTACAATGAACTCTCCTTAGAGATGGAAAATAATGTGTTTAAAAATTTCGAAAAATTTCATTTGGTTTTATTAAATTTGAAGGAATTTTTCGAAACACGTCACTAACAATTTTTTCTGTTATTTTGTTTGTTTTTAATGTGCTCGACGTTCGAATCTTGAAATTTTCAATTTAATCCCTACGGCTCAACGCTTTCTCGTTGCATTTGAAATGTATCATTTTACTCGTATACCACAATAGAACAACAACCCTGACACGAGCAATTTTATGATATTTGGTACCTTGCTATTTTTGAAGTATAAACAATATAAAAAATCGTATTGTTGCAGCATTCGCTTCGTTGTAGGCGTTTTTTAATGTAAAAATAATACTACGTTGATTCAAAATATGTACAGTACACGCGAACGTGATGTACATAAACTTTATACCGAGTATTATAACATTTTTTTGGTGGTTTTATTTGCCAAAATGCGTAACGTATTTTTTTTTTTTAATAAAAAGTACATAATATAATATGACGATTATTGTATGATATTCTGCTGTAGGAGGAGGATCGATTTTCGGTTACGATACCGGCGTAAATCAGCTATTCGGCTCATCAACAGATGTCGCAAATACTCAATCGCAAAACCAGAATAACGGATTTTTCGGATTCAGTTTCACTAGTTCAATGGAACAAAATGACCAGCCGTTGAAAATGTTCTGATTATAAATCGCCAAGAAGTATTCACAAGTTAAGTCATTATCTTCATTAAAATTGCATGGAACTTCAATTCGCGTTTCAAATTATTATTTCAGTTATCTTTTTTTTTTTGTTTTTTCGTTACCCTTAGAGTAGTTTTTTTTTATTTTCGTTTCATTTTCGTTTTTTTTTTTTTTATTA
This sequence comes from Ferrisia virgata, assembly GCA_900060175.1. Classification (NCBI taxonomy): domain Eukaryota; kingdom Metazoa; phylum Arthropoda; class Insecta; order Hemiptera; family Pseudococcidae; genus Ferrisia; species Ferrisia virgata. The sequence goes on along the minus strand of FIZR01020915.1, from coordinate 7,759 downwards.
GATACAATAAAAAAATCATTTGTGTTGATTATTCTTTATGCTGGTATGATTTCAAGGACAAAATAGTCGTAGTACACTTGTTGTGTAGTATACGTGCAACCGGTTACTAAGGGGAGTTCATCTCCCTATGTATTGCTACTCTACTTGTACCCAGGCCAGACCCATCGTCCGCCGTGTACCGTATGCGGTCCCTTACCATTGGAACAGGTTATCAGTTTATATGCGTTGAGGTTTCCGTTAACGACGTGTTTGCCGGTGCGATCCGCTTCGAAGCACGTGTATGTTTCGGTTTATATTTTTGGCTATTCGAAGCTTTTTTTTTTTTTTTTTTACCTTCTTCAAGTTAGAGTTCGGCGAAGCACGTGTTTGTTTCGGTTTATATTTTTGGCTATTCGAAACTTTTTTTTTTTTTTTTTTACCTTCTTCGAGTTAGAGTTCGGCTTCGACTTCGGTGGTGAATTTGTTGTGTTGGTGTATGTGCCGGAAGTTCTCACCAGGTTTGATGTATGATGATAGAAGGTGAGCATTGAAGCAAATTAGAATTACATACATGATATAATAAAAATATGCAGTTATTTAATTAGGTTCCATAAATGGAGTGTAATAAGTGATAAATTAACCGAGATTTTGATTAGCGCAGTTTCGTCGAGTGAAGTTGCCATATTTCGAGATATTTATATTTTCAATATAATAACGATATTGGTATGAATTCGTAGTCGTGTTGTTGAAATGTACCTGTATTTTTTTTTTCTCACCAGGTTCCTTTAACATCTTGACGATAAACAACAGGTGTACAAGAAGGAACTTCATTTCTATGAAAAGATATGCGGTCGCGGTGAATAATTACCCGTCAACTAGCAACTGCAACTTGCAACGAAGTTGAAAATTCAAACGAAAAAGGTAAATAAATAGATAAGTTAACTAGAGTGTACGTTTGATGAACTTTTATTTTGATTTGTTTTGGAGTGTTTGGCTTATGACATTCATTTTTCATTTTTTTTTATCTGCCGAGTTCATTGTGATTTTTAAAAAGAGTAATTTGTAGTTCTGTTCAGATAAAATGAATCGAATTTACCCGAGTTAATAGATTTCGGTGGTTGTTACTTGACTCCTTTTGTCCATCTTGATCATATTTTGGCAGTACTAATTTTAATTTTACCAAAGGGAAAATTAGATTAAGTCTGCATTGTAGGTGGGGGGGGGGTGGTGATGGAGAAGATCGTACAATTGGAATTTTGGAGTTTCTAAAACTTGAGGAAGTACTGTGGGGGCAGATATTGCCATAAAAAAGTGATCGAATCTTAAATTAATTCATGAAGAATTATAAGTCAGGAAACATGAGAGTAATTCGGAAAAAAAGAAGGATTTTCGTTTCAATGATCCACTAAAATTTCTCATCGTAATCATATCTTTACCTAGAAAAACATCGAGTAAAATTTGATTTCTAAATATTGTGGATGTTCTGGCTGTACCATTTTAGAAATTATCATCTTTCAATTCCTTCGAATTTCTGTAAAATTGAAGTGAAATTTTTGGCTTTTTTCGCCATTCACTAATTAAAACATATTTTGAATTACTATTTGGAGGTTTCAACGTTCTTAAAATTATCGTATTTTTGATGACGCCTTTCATGTTTTTAAATTTTGTATTTTCAGGATCTTTGATCTCTTTGTAGTGGATTTCAAAATGAATACGAAATTTTTTAGTCTATTTTCCTATGTCACATTGTGAGTGAAAACCAGGCTATTGCAGACTATCGACTTATGGCGGATCTAGAGGGGGGGGGGGGGGAGAGGACAACGAAATCCTTTTTGAGGTCCCAGAAGACAATTAAGGCAATTTTTGGCTCTTGTTTATTTTTTATTTATTTATTTATTTTTTTCGAAACTAAAAATCTTTTACTCGGCTTAGTACCGACCGAAACCGATCAAATTTGGACAGTGGGCTTAGTTTAGAAGCGGATTTGGCATTATCAAGTAGGGATAACCTTGGCTCTGAATTCTGTTACGCGTAAATTTGTGAGTGGGGATGCTGACAGGTGAAAATTGCGAAAACTGATCATTTTAAGGGAATCGATAGACAATTCGAACTTGTATAACATATGGAAAAATCATCCTCCTACGTCAATTAGGAAGGGACATATGAGGAGTTTCCCTTCTATTCGACCTTCAAAAGAGACTATTCCACTCATATCTCCTCTCCAAATTGATGTAGAGGGTTTTTGGCATGTACATTAGGACGTTTCAGGTTTTTTCGAAAGTTGCAGAAAGTTGGGGAAAAGGTTATGAAATTACGTCAAATGAACATGGTAAAAATTTGGGGTCTCCAGCTTGACCCTTACTCAACCCTCTTGTGTTTAAAACTTCCTTATTTACATGGAAAATCGAAAATTTTTTTGGTGCCAAAGTGTCATAAAAGACCACATGAAATTAAAAAAAAAATTTTCGTAATTATTTTTTTCCTTTTCAAGGGTTTTAAAAACCTTGTTTACAAATGCAAAAAAAAATGACTATTTCGAATTTTTTTGGAATGAAAAAGCAAAAAATATGCTTTCATTTATTATGACATGAAAAATTATCTGATTTTGTATTTTTACTTCATTACCTAAAAATAATATTCTTTTACCATTTTTAATCAGAATTTTGAAGCCCCTGAAAATGAAGAAAAATTGTGAAAAGTTTGTTGGTCTCATGTGGTCTACTATGATACGGTAACATCAAAAAAAGAAATTTTTTTTCGATTTTTAATGTTAATTTTAAGATTACAAACAAAAAGGTGGGTAGCTAAGTGTCAAGTTGGAGACCCTAAATTTTTACCACATTCATTTGACGTCATTTCCCAACTTTTTTTTAATGCCACCCTTCAACTTTTGAGAAAACCCTAAAATTGAAACGCCCTAAAGTACATGTAGAAGACCTAGATGTGCTTTTTAGGGGTTTCAACTTTTTAGCCCTATTGCCCCGTTCCCTCTACGTGCAGTCTTGGAAACGATGTTTTTTTTGTTGATTTTTCTTATTTTTTGAGTTTGTTTTTTGTTCCACGCATATCTTCCCTCCAAATTGAGTTAGGAAGTTGAAATTTGATGTGTAAATTCTAGATTGCATTTTGGAGGTTTAGACTTTTCAGCCCTCATTACACTCTCTCACAGTCCCAAAAAAGTGATTTTTGGTTGGTTTTTTATATTTTTTGAGTTTTGTCTCACGCATGTCTCCTCTCCAAATTGAGCTAGACGGGTGAAATTTTGAATGTACCCTTGGTAAGGATCTCAGATGTGTGTTCTGGTGGTTTCAGCTATTCGCTTCAATATCTGCCTGAACCCCCCCCCCCCCCCCGCCCAAAAGAAAAAACATAAAACATCCCGGAGCACATCTGTTTTTAGCTTGATTTTCTCTGTCATATTATCAATGAAAATGAAGCTATTACGTTCTATCCATCTAAGGTGGGAGAAGAGGGATTTATCAACGAAATCTGTTTTTAGGTCTTAGAAGACCATGACAACTATTTTTTTCGCGAAATTGGGAATTATTTGCTCTTCTTGATACCGGCCAAAATCGATCAAATTTGAGAGATAGGCTTAGATTGACTCAGCTATTCCCAAATTTAGAAGAAGGAGGCTATGAAGAGCTGAAATTACAAAAAATGCTCCTTTTTAAGCGTATTGATAGATATTCCATAGTTGCATAATATATCCAATCCAAACATGAGCCTTCTAGGTCGATTAGGAAGAGAGATATGGGGGTTTTCCCCTTTTTGACTTGAAAAAAGGGCTGTTCCTCACATATTGCCCCCTTCACCCTCATTTAGCGATCCGGGATGAGTTCTTGAATTCATCTTAATCCATGAAAATCAAGCTTAAAAAGCACTGCCTTGTCATACTTTTTAAAAAAAATTTTACGAGTGTCCCTAAACGAGGTCCTTTTTACGAGCTTTTATTTTATTTTAAAGAATTCTCTAAAGTTGAAATTTTTCGCCCTTGCAGCTATCTCCCAAATTTTAGATATTCCAAAATTTCATTGTAACATTTTCTCCACCACTATCACTTGCAATCTAAACTCAATCCAACTTTCGTTTTCCAAAAATTAAAATCAGCAATGCCAAATCATTATCGAGTTGAACGCCTGGGTCACATGACTACCATCGAGAGTTAATGACTTTGGCAAATTCTTAGGAAGGGGTTATTTTGATAAAATTATCTTTACGTAATATTTTACTTTCCTTAAACTTGAAATAAAATCCTAAAATGTTTCCTCAACGAGCATCGTCTTTTCTTATTTACATACATCGCATCGTACGTAGGTTACTTGTTGTATGCATCTTCTTGATCACCGTAGACCTAAAGTGAGCTCATCTCGTATGTACGCTGATGATCTAAATTCTTCGTAGTATGCTTTACACGTTCCCTGCAAAGTACGTAAATACGTAGGCACTTGTACGATCTCAATCATACCAGCGTTTTCCAAACAATCGCCAGAATCTCATGCGTGGAATGCGTCCACACGTAACCTGCTTCATATTCTGTAACAAATATTTATAACCTGCTCGCATGACCAATATACCTACTGCTACCTTTTTCTCGTTTCGCGAACAAAATTAATAAGGAACCATTTATCTGCGGAGAAAACACCCTGTCAAAATAACAACAAAGTATCCGAATCATTACCGTAGGCATGGAAGTTCCAACACCTACGCTACAGCGTCCAAAAGTATACATACATTTCAAATCGTGAGCATTTTTATCCATTTTTAAAGGTTCACGGACCCGATATATATGTATCCTATTGTTACATCAGTATACTGAGAAAGTGTGTAAAGAAAACCGTAAAATTATAATTGAAGGTTTGCCCGAGGTAATGACTGGCTTGATTTTTTTCTGGTGATGATAAGTTATAGATATAATATGTAAGTATGATATTGTTACGTAAAATTACGAGCAGGTACATCTCTGTATTTTATCTCGTTTCATCTGTGAAGTTTATTAAGACGACGACGATGCGATGGCGAGTTCGGCTTAGGTTTTAATTAAGTTATTATTTTCAACTTAGGTATCCTTATTTTTGTTTTTTATTTTATTATTATTATTTTTCTTTTTTACATCGTTTCAGGGGTATCAAACAAGGGCGGTGATTCATTACGAAGAGGACGAACTACGCGTAGGTGAGTTGAAAAATTTATTGATCGATTGCTTATTGTGTCGGTGAGGGTTCCCTTTTGGATCATTTGTGAATGTTCAGATCATCGTGTACCTGGTTTAGTGTCTGCTTTTTAGATTTTCATATCGATTAAAATTCACTGAATGTGGAAATTTCGTATACTGGCACTGTGCAGTATGTATTTCAGTATTCCCAAATTTCCCTATAATCCGTGCATATTTTTTCAGTCCCCCTTTTGGAAGACAAGGCGGTGTAAAGTTTGTTTTTTTTTGGTAATTACTTCCCAAATAAGTCACTTACAGAAAAAATATCGAAACAAAAATTGTAGAACATCAAAGACGACTATTTTTACTTCGCTGACTTTTTTCTCCAGGAGGTCGTGAGGAGGAGATGGCGCGTCTTTTGAAAATATCAGAGTGACAACTAGTTCTCAACAATCTGCTTAATTCACTTATTGGAGTATTTTTCTTGCGTAGTGCTTTTTTCAGTGTTATGTGAAATGATAAAAATGTAAAACTGTATCCTTTTCTGAAAGTGGGGGGGGGCTGGGACTGCCGTTCAAAAAGTTGCAACTTTCTCAGGAGGTAAGTTCGTGAAGTTGAAAAACACGAAAAATTGGTTCAGACAAATGTAGATCGTAAAATTCAAAAATTTTCGTTTTCTAACCTAATTTTCGTGAAAGATTAAAATTATCAATTTGCAGGAGAGTGTTGCGAGGAAAAACCTCAAAAAATAAGATAAAATTACCATAAAACTGCATTTTTGTGGCTGTGAGAAGGTGCAGTGAGGCTGAAAAGCAGAGACCTCAAAAAAGACATTTACTGCCCCTACTAAATTTACATAACAAATTTCAACTTCCTACATCAATTTGAAAGGGGGTTATACGAGGAACAAACTCAAAATATGAGAAAACCTGTTTTAAAAAAACCACATATTTGGGTCTGTGAGCGGGTGCAATGGAGCTGAAAAGTTGACACTCCCAAAAGGCGCATCTAGGACCTTCAGTTAATGTACATACCTAATTTCAAGTTCCTAGCTCAATTTGGTGGGGAGTTATGCGAGGAACAAACTCAAAAAATAAAATAAAAAAAAGGACCAAAAAAACCATATATTTGGGGCTGTGAAGGAATGAAATGGGTTGGAAGAGTCGAAATCTCCAAAAGGCCCATCTAGGTCCCTACTGTATTTTTTTTCCCGGTGATTCTCATTCCCGAGCTACGTACCAAATTACAATTTCCATTCCAATTTGGGGAGGAGGAGGGGGAGTTATGCGAAGAATGAACTCAAAAAATGAAAAAACCCGACAAAACATAACCTTTTCGGGGTGGTGAGGAGGTGCAATGAGGGTGAAAAGTCGAACCTCTCAAAAGACACACATCTGAGTCCGCCAGCAAGTTCACATTCAACTTCCCACCTCAATGTGATGGGGAGATAGGGGAGGAACAGCTCTTTTTCTAGGTCAAAAAGAGGGAAAACCTTCATAATTGATATAAGAGGCTGATTTTTGGATATGTTATGTAACTTTAGATTTTTTATCGATTGGCTCGAAAAGGAACAATTATTGCCATTTTAGCCCTCTCAGCATCAGCATCCTAAATTTGGGTACAGTTGAATTTTAACCCAAGGTCATCCCTACTCCGAAATATCAAATCCGCTGTCAATCGATGTCTGTTTCGCTAATTTGATCGATTTTGGTCACTGTCGAACTGAGTCATAAAATTTATCAATTTTGGGGAAAAATGAAGAAAAATACCTGACATGGCCAAAAATGGTCGCAATGGTGTTCTAGGACCCCAAAACAAATTTTGTTGATATCGCTTCTTCACCTCCTGCCTCCTCTCCCATCAGCTGTAGGTCGACAGACCGTAACAGCTTGATTTTCATTGACAATATGACATAGAAAATTAGACTAAAAACTGACACTTGGAAACTCTTTTTGTATAGAATAATTTACGCCTAGGCGAGTCAGGTTGCAAAATTCAACGAGCCAAAAATTGAATGAATATAATTCAGGGGTTTTTATGGTTGCGAAATTCGATTTTGACAACAATTTGAGCGTTGGTCCCAAATTTGGCTGCTAAAGCGGAGGTTCAAAATCCAAAATTTACTAAATTTTGAACTTTGGTATTGATTTACAAAGCTCTAAAATTTTTTCAGATCTTGTTAGTTTCGAGATCCCAAAATGGTACGTTTAAAAATCCATGCACCAAATCCTATATCCATGTGTTTAAATTTTGAAATTTGAATATTTAGTTTTGGGACTTATTTTGGGTCTATAAGCTAAAAACTTTCAATCAATTAGAACATCAGATTACTGACCGATTGATATCGAGCGGAGTAAATGATTGCAATGTTCGAGGGGGAAAAGGGGGATAAAAAAATAAAAATAATGAACGTAAAAATAAATATTAGACATGGTCAGGCATCATAGCGATGTCACTTTTTAGTGACTTGGTCACTTTTTTCGAGTAAAGTCACTATTGGTCACTTTTTACCTCTAAAAGTCACTTTTTTCAAAAAAATTTTTTAAAAACTGATTTTTTTTCAAAAATTATTTTTAAATTTAAAAAAAAAAAAATTACATTTGTTTTTTTGCTCTTTTCATATTT
>FIZR01020913.1:0-11333 GCA_900060175.1 Ferrisia virgata | reverse complement strand
TTTATCATAATACTTTCGTCTTGAGTAGTTATAAAATTCATTAAAAAAAAAAAATTCCTTAAAATAGTGAAACTTTAACCTTCAATAACTTTTAAACGGTGAGGTTTATCAAAAAATTGTAAGAGATTAATTTCGATGTTTCATTAAATACTTCGGGTATTTCAGAATTTTTTGAAATTGGAAAGTGAATTTTGAAAAATTGGTCAACGAATTTTATCGAAAAATTAATTTTTCTTTTGTAATTTTATTTAAAAACCAATTTTGAAATTTCATTAACGAATTGAGTTACATTTTTTTGAAAAATGTAAAAAATTCTTGGGAAATAAATTTTCAAAATTCTTGGGGAGATAAATTTTGAGAGATCGGTCTAAAACTTTAAAAAAAAATAAGTTTTACAATTTTTTGTAAAATTTTCTACATTAGAAAATTAATACATATCCCGGGCTTGTGGTATACCACGACGCCGGGGCTGAGCTATAAGTCTGTACGCGATGCACGCGGGGACGACGCCTCGTTCGGGCATAACCATGTCGGGCAATTACGAATATAGTCCACGTGAACGTGGTGGTTCTTCTGCAGCACATGCGAGGAAACGAAATAGCCTGAGTAAACAACATATAAAGTATCATATCTTTTTGCACTTCAAAGTTGAAATTATTGGTTGATTTCAGTCAACAGTCAAGAGTCGACATAATTTACATAAACCATACATGTATTTTTAAAGTTAAAATTATTGACCCAAGTACATCGCGGTCCACCGAGTTTTCCTCGGTAATTAACACGGTGGGTCCGACCCTGACTACATAAATATATTAGGGTAGGGAAAGGGCTGTGGGTTGGCTGCGGGAACAAACCATCCACCAGATTGGATAAGAAATTATGTAATTTAATAATGATATAATTAATACTTAAACTCGTTTCGAATGAATGATGGCGCGGAAAAATAATTCAATTTTGTCACAGAAATGTTTCACGCCAAAGTATACACGAGTAGGTCTATCTAGGCTTACTAAACGTCGAGAAAAAAATTCGTAAAATGTCATGTTGTTTCGTGTTGTCACGACAGGATACATTTATGTTTAAAATATTACTTTCGAAATTGTTATTAAATTTATATTTCATATTGAAATACCCGAAATAAATTTACGTTCAAAAAACTTTTAATGGAAAAGCTTCGTTTTCGTTTAAATGAACATTATACCAGGTACTTGGAAAAGATGCCCTTTTCTTTTTACTTTTTTTTTTATCTCTCCATCTATTTCCATTACGATAAACTAAAGAGGCATTTTCTTTCCCTTATTTCGTACGCTATGCAATTTATTACGCTTTGCAAGTACGTATCTTACTAGCAAGAAGGCGAAAAAATTTTTGGCTTTGTGAAATAATAGCTTCGCATCTTGGGTGTACCTTTAAATTAGCCACCAAATAAAAATATATCGCTCGGACATAACTTCAGTGTTCCTTTTTATTTGTGACAAGGTTCGGGTTTGTTAAAAGCTACGCCGCACGTTGAACTGCATTCGATTCTTTCTAATAATTTACCATACTTGATGATCATATCGTGTAATATTGAAAAGCATAAAAATTTTTCATATTGCATTTCTGCGTATTTATGTACGTAGGTAAAAGCAGTCGAACTTTGATATCGTGAAAATGTTCATATATTAACGGTTTCGAATCGCTTTTTTCTTTTTTTTTGTGAAAGGTATCGAGTCGTTTGGAAAATTATTATACTTTTTGATTTGTGAAATATCTATGTTAACATATTTTTTCTAAAATTACCTTCTATTTTTTTTTCGCGCCAATTATAAATTTCAAGTAGGAGCTGGGTCCTGAAAATAAAATTAATGCATTACAACCTGGCATAAAACTATCGAAACCGTTTAAAAAATTTGATATACTAAATTGCGTAAATTAAAAAGTGATCCAATAAAACTGAAGAGGGGAAAACCTTCGCAAAGAGAAAAGTTTAATATTACGAACATCATTTGAACATTATTTTTTTAATAGGTACTAGGGTGGGCTGAATTTCCATTTTTTTTTTTTTTTTTTTTTTTTCCTTTTTTTTTTTTTTTTTTTTTTTTTGGATATCTGTTGACGGTGTTTCTAAACAAAATGATAAAAATTTCAGCCCTTCAATTCATTTTTTTTGGAAAAACGTTTTTAAAAAATAATAAAATTATTACAATAATTACTTTTCTGTGTTCAAAATGATTACTGAGTATAAAAGTAAGTTTTCGTCATTATAACTCTTTTTAGGGGGTTTCCAAAAAATTAATTTTTGCATCATTTTCAAGATTTAAAAAAAAAAAAATCGTGAAAGAAATTTTTTGAAAAACCTTGAATGAATGTATATTTTAATTATACCCCTCCCGCCCTTACATAATTTTTCAGGTTTCTTTGAAGAAGACTCCTTTCGTGTTTTTTTTTTCGAAACATTTTTTACACCGTCAGTAGCGTAATTACGGTCGATTTCTGGGGAGAGGGGGAAGGGGAAGGAGGATTTGATGAAATTTTGCAAAATTTTGAGGGTCAGGGGTTAAAAAATGAGTGTTATGACATATTTGTGGAATTTTTACATGAAAAAAAAAACGTTCGGAAGGGGGCGCAAATGCACACAGCCCCCCTCGCCTCCGTATTTTGCCCCTGTACGCCATCGTGATTAAAATTTTCTTTTCCAATAAATTTCCAGTGAAATAGGCTAAGTACACTTTCCTTTATTCATTCAAGTCCATTTTTCACCATTTTTACCTTTTTCAGGGGTTCTCATTAGGTAACCCCATGTTTGGAAATTCCACATAAATGGTTCAAAGAGGCGTCGAAAAAAGATGATTTGCTTTTGAGGGTCTAAATTAAATGAATTGTGTCTATTTTTTTTGAAAACGCAATTTTCAATTTTTAACAAATTTATTGCAAAAGTGTGAAAAATTACTTTTTTTGAGCATCCTACAAAAATCATATAAATAGACCTAAAATTGAAATGTATATTGCGCTTTATTATCTAAAATTGATATTTTTCCTAGATCTATTTCAAGAAGAGGTTTCTGAAAAAAAATTCTTTTTTAGTTTTTTTTTTTAAGGAAATTATGGTGAAATTGCGACAAGTAGCATTTTTTGAAAACCCCTGAAAAGACGCATAACGGCGAAAATTCACCTTCAAATGTCATTTTTGAGCGTAAATATGAAAAATCGACCAAAAAACTACATTTTCAGAGCTGTGAGGAGACATACCTAATTTTAATTTCCTAGCTCAATTTGGTGGGGTAGTGTGCGAGGAACAAACTCAAAATATAAGAAAATTCATCCAAAAAAAACATATTTTCGGTGCTATTCAGTTTAGATGATAGATAGGGGGAAACAGCCCTTTTTCAAGGTAAAAAGGGCGGCAAACCTTCATATCTCCCCTCCTAACTGATCAAAAAAACAGATTTTTGGATACATTAAACAAATTTGAATTGTCTAACAATTGGCTTAAAAGTAACAATTTTTGCAATTTTAACCCCTCACCACCCCGCCTGCCCTATTTGGGCATAACTAAATTTTGATCCTGGGTCAACCCCACCACAGAGTATCATATCTATCGCCAATCTAAGCCTGATAAAAAAAATAAATATCGGATATGGACAAAAATGACCGTAATAGTCTTCTAGCAGCCCTAAGTGGATTTTGTTGATATTCTTCTTTCATCCATGATTAGTCGATAGACCATGATAGCCTGGTCCGAATTGACGATATGATATAGAAAATTAGGCTAAAAAAATTGAGTGAAAGGGCTGAAATCTTCATCACTACCTTGCTTTGAGGTTATTTGCCAGCTATTAAGACCTTGCAACTCTATACCACTTATAGGGGGAAAAAAAACAGCACAGTATTCCACCTACGATGATAGGTATTGCGCAGAAATGAGAAATTACGAAGTGGTCCAACTAAACTGAAAATGAAATGAAACTTCTATGAAAAGAAAGAACAAAAAAAATATTACATTCACTTCTCGATTTTCAAAGAATTTTTGAAAATTGTAAGCACCACTACAGCTGGTATTTGTTTACAAAACCTACAAGCCACATTTCACTGAAAAGAAAAACCTTAACGAAATTACTACGTAGAAGTACAAAACTTGGCACCTGCTTAATTTTAACCTTCTAAATAGATGTACATTGGTTTTTAGCATTTTCCAACCAATCTGAAGCTTATGGAAAAATTTTATATCCTGTAGATTTTTCAAATTTCTCCATACAAGCTCGAAACTGTTTGTATGGTATGAATTGGGGATTCCTAGATAAGCTAAACGTATTAAAGTAATTTTCTGAAATATTTCCGACGAGTATTGAGGAAATGTATTTTTAATTATCGGCTGTAAATATTTAAAAAATTTTTTTTTACTTGAAAAAATTTATCAAAAATTGAAAAATAAATTTCTGCTGTTAAAATTTTAGTTTCGAACGCTTTTTAAATTTTTAGAACGATTAAAAAATAATTAGATCAAAAGACACGCCACGACGTCTTGTAGTACTTCAGAAAAATAAGGTAAAATCTCGCTTCTTTTATTTTTTATTTACAAGGTAGGAAGCGAAAAGGACATACAATGGCTCCTCTGATGTTCATACAAACGTTAAATAATGAAATATTCTTACGAATATAATTTCCTAAATCATATTTCTGTCAGGCTCCAATTTATGATAACAAATTCTACCTATTTTATAGTTTAATTTTTTTCTGTTGAGGTCCTAAGAACATCGTGGGCTCTAAGAGGACCATACTCGTGCTGCTCCTTCCCCTCCACCCATCCAGATATTTCTAGACATCTAACTCAGATTTAATTTGGTTTCTTTCTTACCACAATTGATCTAAGGTGAAGACTCTCTTGGTATGTTTCATCACTACATCTTATCGTATTTGCCAGTAATGACCTCATCAGCTCAAGATCAGATTTGATATCGTTATGACTGATTTTTTATAAATACGTAAACTCTCTTTAATTTTCGTTTTAACACTTCAACTAGGTACTTTTTCAAGAGTACAGCGAAACACTTTCTTTTTTCAATTATTTTTTTTAAATTCGACAAGAGAAAACCTTGTCCATTCTTGGTGTTTATCTCTGTTATTTCTCCAACATCGTATCAGACTTTTTCATTAAAAAAGAAACAAACGAAAGAAAAAAAAAACATATTTTTAAACACTTGGTTTCCCATTGAAACTTTTTAGACACTACGTTATTATAACATTTATCATTGTACCTGGCTTCGTTTAAGCTGTTTATTTTTTTTTATTTTTTATTTTTTTTACAAACTTGTAAGTAACTAAGTTTTTATTTTATCTTATTTTATTCAAGCGTTTATAACCCACAGTGACATTCTTTTTACAATTTTTCTCGTATAAGGTTACATTCGGGGTTGGTTTCTGATATACCCTACGCAATACGTAGTACGTACTGACTCTATAATGAAAACACGTACTTCAACGTTATGTTATTGTTTTTATTTTTCAACGAAAGTTTTCCTTTTTATTGTATACATTTTTTTCCAGTTTTAACAACTACATAGAAGGTGTAATAAGAAAATTACTGGATGCTAAATGATCCTGTTTCTGTTTTCATTTATTTATTTTTTTCAACTATCTGTGTATAATATTTTACGTGTTTTTATTTTTAGCTTTGAAAAAAGTACAATTATCGTTTCGTTGTTTATTTAATTACTATAATGTGTTCGTATTAAAAAAATTATTAAATTAAATTTTAAAAGCAAAATAATGTTTTGGAACACGATATTGTTTCATGATCATGATTTTTTGGTACGGTTTTTTGTACCGATGAAAACTCTGTACTGTATTTACGGCAAACCGAGTATGCAATTTTATTAACATGTTTACTATTCTGTTCAACTGAACGAGTTTAGACCACCGATTTCACCGCTTCATTTATTTCATTTTCACATTTTTCCAAAAAAAAAAAAAGAAAAGAAATAATCCATGTAGATTAAATTTTTATTATTTCAATTTACTTTCTGTCATTAAAAATGTAACAAGTACTTTTTGTGATTTTATTTTACTTTTCGATTTCGGTATTCGAGCTGAATAAAATTCAACAAAAACGAAACTGAAACTGATAAATTTATTTTACAAAATGAACAATTAGATCAGGTAACTTTTGGTTTGTCCATTATAGCAGTATACTTTCATTAGATGACATTTTGAATTCAGTTGGCGGCACGTTTTCACCTTGAACAGTACAATTAGCACGATTAATTAAAATCAAGTCTTTCGCTGACTAAATCTTATTCAAGTTGAACGTTTCAACTTTTGTATCTATAGAAAAAGCGAGCGGTAGTAGTTTGACTTTTTAATCTTTCGGTAGGTAGGTACTTATTAGGTCAAGTGGTTTTCTTTCTTATAAAAGATCTCAATTGACAAGAGCAGTTTTTTTTTTCCAGAAAAAGAAAAAGGATTTTACGCGACGAAAAGTATGAAATGAAAATTCTTTCAACGTGTACCTACTACTTCAGCATTTAACTAATTATTGTATACGTTTAGATCATCCCTATAGCATGTATAAGTAGGTATATACGTATAAGGTTGATTAAAAAATCATAATTAAAAATACGCCACTATAGATAGGTAGTACCTCTCTGCATAGGCTGAGTATACATATTTTCCCTCGTCAAATTTGTAACTCATGCGTGCAGCTATGCTACACGTATTCGTTTGCCAGAATAAGCAGCGTATAGTAAGCGTCATAATTAAAATGACCCCCTGGTTTGAAAAATGATCGTAAAAAAGCAGTAGCAGCGTACTAGTGTGTTGACGTTATAAACGAGAAGAATAATTAATGAAACAAAAAAATAAAATAAAATGAAGTAAAAGGACTAAAAATACGCTTAAAAATAACGAACGTCTTGGAGAATTAAAAATTACATTCATTCGAGTTAATAGCTGTAGTTGTTTTCATTTTGTGTGAAAATACATACTTTTTTCGTGTAAAAAACATTAAGGGATTTAAATTAAAAATTTTAATTCTCGGAAAGATAAAAAAAAAAAAATAATAATTGAAATGGTTTTTAATAGTCAACTAAGTATATTGCATCGAATGCAAAATCCTATTTACCTGTGAAAAATATTTTTTTTTTAATGAATATTAATTTTTATTCTAATTACTAACATCTTGTTGCTCCGCAGTTCGTGTTTCCTTGTTTGCAAAGGTTACTGACGCCCTCGAAGCAAACGATGAGTTTCTTTAATTAAAAACTTTTTGAGTGAAAGTTTCACTCGAGTTTTCATAAAAAGATACTTTTCCAAAATGAACCTGGTTTAAAATGATTTTGCACTGTATTAAAATGTTTTAATGCCTCGAACTTAGAACTTCGGTGTGTTTATTTCCATACGCATCTAGAAGATAAGCCTACATATTTATTCGCTGTAATTAAAAAAATGAGTGATATGTTTAGTACGAAAATATTCAATAACTCGAGTTATTTAACGTTGACAAAAATTTAATAGTTTGATCGAAGAAGGAGGACTCCAAGCCCAGAAAAATGTTTGCTACTTTCTCCAAAACGTCCGGCACAACTTAGCTCTGAAGCGAAGTACAGGAAAAGGGTGAATTAGTTTCTCGATTTTCGATTATTCCATTCACAGAATTAACAAAAAGAGGACTTTACGATGTTTTTTTTTTTTATATCAGTGCTAGAGATACAGGGCCTTTATCTCAATTTGGAGAGGAGATATGCGAAGGACAAACTCAAAAAATAAGGAAAATTGCCTGAAAAACTATTTGGGAAACGGCTGTGAAATGGTAGAATGAGGCTGAAACATCGAAACCACAAAAAACATATTTACTATGTTTACTAAATCTACGTACCAAATTTCAACTTTCTAGCTCAATTTGGAGAGTAGACATGGAAAGTAAAAAACTCGAAAAATAAGAAAAATCGCCAAAAAAAACTACATTTTTTCACTAGGCTGGGATTGCGAGGTGGTGCAATGTCACTGAAAAGTCGAAATCCCCAAAAAACACACCTAGAATCTCTACTAAATCCACATACCAAGTTCAACCCTATAGCTGAATTTGGAGATGAGATATATGGGAAACAGGTTACTTTAAAGGTCACAGAAAGGGGAAACCCGCTCCATTTCTCCCTTCTTAATTGATGTAGGAGACGGTTTTTTTTATGTGTTATGTACCTTTAGACTTTCTATCAATTGGCTTGAAAACGAACAATTTTTTTCATTTTTTACCCTTCAGAACCCCCCTCCCAAATTTTAATATAGCTGAATTGCAATCCAACATCATCCCCACTCATATACAACTAATCTCCCGTCAGACTGAGCCGGTTAGCCGAATTTGAACGATTTTGGTCCGTATCGAGCTGAGTTTAATGATTTTAGTCTTCGAGAAAAAAGAAATAGATAAATATCTGATTTAGTAGTATAGAAGCAAGAAAGCAATTTTGTGATTGATTCCTGGTCTAACAATATTCAAAAAACAAATTTAGCTGCAGTGCCTATTTTTTCGACCCTTCTTGCTCCATCGCTCCTTTCCCTTCTGAGAAACACCTCTATCTTCCTACATATGACCGGTATCAAAAAATCTATTGAATGAAATTTATAGCTTGAAATATCAAAAATATTTCGAGTTATACGCAAAATTTCGCCCAGACTACTCCCGTATCCCCTATTTTATAAATTGACCATCAAAAACACTCCAAAAATCGATTAGTTCTATTAGCATTGAAAGATGCTTGTTTGCGCATTTTACAAAAATCCGTCAACAGTTGACCATCATCATTAGACTGACATCAGGGGAAGATTTTGATGGTTTGGAATGACATCAGTGAACAGATTTTATGAAGGATTGATTTTAAGTTGAAATGTTAAGGGAAATTAGAGATGTTTGAAGTTGACCCGTCAACAGTGAACATTGACTTTGAATTTATTTTATGATTTTGAGTTCAAATGTCGTCGTCTGTTAACCCTGCACCAGTTAAGCTTGACCCTACATTCATTTCAAGATTTCAAGTTGAAATGTTGAGAAAAATTGGGATTCGAACCTGGGTCCTCTGGGAGTACAAATCGACTTCTTTACTAATTCAGCTATTGTGGTAGTTAATACAAGAAGACCTGAAGGGTATCAACTACTTCATTTTTTGGTCCTGACAATGATACGACATTTACTTGACGAGGCATTGGAAAATTTATGGTACACTATTGACATAATGATGAAATGCTTCTGACTTAATTATGCCACTAATGTGACTTAGGAGTGGCATACTTCGGATAACATTATGACATCATTCTGACACAGTTCTAGCATGCTTCTGACACCATGCTGACACATTAATGTAATTTTGATACTACTTTGGCACATTTCTGACGCAATTATGACATATTTTCAGCAGTGTCAAAAATATTCCACAATTGTGTCAGAAATGGGCCAAACTAGTGTCAAAAGCACGCCATAGATGTATCAGAATAGTGTCAGAATCATGCCAGAACTGTGTCAGGATTGTGTCATAATGTTGTCAGAAGTGTGCCACTCCTAAGTTACATTAGTATCACAATCAAGTCAAAAGAATTTCGGATGTCATTCATATGGCATTAGCACACTGCCAAATCGAAATTAAAAATATGCTAAAACTGTGTCAAAAAGGTGCTATTACATTGTCAATAAATATGCCACTACCCAGTCACAAATTGAAAGTCTGCCGTTTATATGTCATTAAAGTACCACCAAAAGCACCAATTATACGACACTTTTTTGCTATCATAGCGCTACACAATGTGTGTCAGAAATATGCCATTCGTGTGCCGCAAACGTGTCAACTGAAACGTCAACTTCATGCCATATTTATACTAATAGAATATAATTTTACAAGCGTTAGAAATATGTCATTCATACGTGATTAATGCGCCAACCAAAATGTCAAACTTATAACTTATCTGTGCCATGATAGTGTCAACAAATACGTGTCAGAAGTTCACCAGTAATGTGTCGTTTAAGTGTCACTTGAAACTCAAAAATTCGCCAAAAGTATACCGCTTTTGTGCCATAAAATATTGATGGCGTTTTTCTGATTTAAAATTGACACAGTAATTGCAATGCCTATTAAAGTGGGCGGTGCAATCATTATTCTGATTGGTTAAAATTTTCTAAAACAGGATTTAATGTGAAGTGACTTGAAAATGACGCGTCACATGACACCAAACTGACGACATTTGCTCGACGGGAAAGGTTGCCACCACTGCACCAAATCATGAAAAAAAAATCATTTGTTGGAATTAGTCCGAATAAACTTCATTTTTTTAGCTAAAGTAACACTGGGCTAACTAGTCTTTCTGGAACTCATCTTGGTTTTCATAGACAAAATGACATAGAGACTTAGGCTGTTCTCTATTTACACTTACAATTTTATGGATGAATAATCTTGCTGGATTGGTTCCTTTATTTCTTGTTTAACCAAAATAACGTTAAGATTTAGTTAAATTCAACTTTAAGGGAGGGAAAAATATTGAGTCTACACGTAGTTTGTTTCAAAATATACAGAACATATTTCAGTCATTCGTTCATTGTTGCTCAAATGGAAAGTACACATCAAGAATGTCACCTGTTCACTAATTCAATTTTTCAACTTACAAAATTAATTTATAATTAAAAAATGTTTTAAATTGATGAATAACGTTACGAATAGTATAACTTTATTATTTCGAAAGATTTTCAAATGGTAAATCTCACATAGGTAGTAGGAACACTTCAGGATTGGTAGGGGGTGTTTTAAAAAATCCCTTTATAGTTATAGAACTATTTGTGGTATGTACAGAAAAAAAATTCTAGATGATTATGCATATTTTTATCTTTTACGCGTAAAAAATATTAAATACTTTTTAATGGTAGTGTACCTAAAGGAAGTACCTATATAGTCAGATAATCTATATTAGACTCCTAAAAAAACATGTACGAACTACGAAGTACGAACTTGGCTGAATTTTAACTTTTTAAAAATGCGTTCGCACGAATTAATAAATTGAAAGAAAAAATATATGTATGAATAAGTTCGAAATTACTACTGTATATTAAACCGCAGAAGAAAAAAAAAATGTTTTGTTTCGCAAAAACCGTAGACCTATATAGATAGGTAAGTAGGTACAAACAGACTACAGCATTTTGTGTTTACTTTTATTTTTATCGTTATCGAACTAGCTCTTTCGTATGAGATACGTCGTTAAACTTTTTTAAGACCTCTAGCACAATATTATATCGGAGTTGTCGGTTATTTCTTTTTTTTTCTTTCTTTTTTTTTTTTTTTTTTTTTTTAAAACCCAGACATAAAGGCTCCAAATATTTT
>FIZR01020891.1:0-11288 GCA_900060175.1 Ferrisia virgata | reverse complement strand
ACTACAGATAAAAGTGGTT
This sequence comes from Ferrisia virgata, assembly GCA_900060175.1. NCBI lineage: Eukaryota > Metazoa > Arthropoda > Insecta > Hemiptera > Pseudococcidae > Ferrisia > Ferrisia virgata. Next base: position 11,269 of record FIZR01020891.1, on the reverse strand, counting down.
TTTATTTCACCACTTGAGATAATACTCGTTTTCATCTGTAGTTTTGTTTCGTTCACTTCTCTCTATACTACAGTAATTGTTCTTTCATATACAATGATTGAAGCTTTGCAAACGAGATAAATTATATAAGCAGTATGAGTATTAGTACGACCGTTGTATGGTAACCATGTGCCGTATTATCGTTGTGTAGAAGTCGAAGCTTAAATATATAATTAAGAATTACGCGTTCGTTCTGTTAATAGTTCAATAAAAACAAAGACTCTAGACCACCGACAATAGCCTATGTACACACCCCTCCCAAAAACTTGAGAACTTCTTACAAAAACATCAAAATCTCTTCAATTGCCTTCAAACCCCCTCAAGGAGACTACAGAACACCTTTAAAAAAACTTCTTAACTCCTTATACAAACTTTAGACTCCCCTTCAATCACCTTCAGACTACTTCCAGAGCCTTCAGAACACCTTGAAAAGATACCAGACTTTCTTCAATAGCTTTCAAAACCCCTCAAGGAGACTTATATCGTCCCTGACGCCCTTATTAGCAGCCCTTCTAGATGGTCCTCAGATGCCCTTAATTGTCCACTCATCAGTAGATCTCAGTCACTTATGACTATATTGCGCATAAAAGAGCGCGCCATCTATCACGATCCGGTGCCTCTTACCATACAGCCCATTCGCGCTTTGATGATGTCAGACCACCTGATTGGAAATCTTCCTCTCCTTCTTTTTCCAGGCGTCTTACCAAGGAGAATGTCTTTTTTGAGATTTCCGACTTCTCTCCTGGTCATATGACCAAAATACCCTAGAATGCGCCTCTCACATAAAACATTTAACCTGACTGGCTCCTGTATTTCGTTGATGACTGAAATGTTGGTTCGTCGCACTGTCCAGGATATCCTCAGCATCCTTTGTCAGACCCACATCTCAAAGGCATCGATTCTTCTTTTATCATCCGCCTTTAATGTCAATGTTTGCACCCCATTATAGGAAAACAGAGAAAACAAGTGATTGCATAAGTCTCTTCCTTGTCTTTCTGGAGAATTTGGTATTACATGTGACATTACGCAGTTTGGTCATAGCTGATTTGATCAGAGCAATTCGGCGTCGTATTTCTGCCAACGAGCTTCCATCTGCTTCGATGATGGAGCATAAATATACAAAAGTGTTAACCTTTTCATATTCGCTTAGAGCTGTAGAAACTGAAAGACACTTAATCCGATCCATCACCATGACTTTCATTTTTGATGCATTAATACGAAGTCCAAGTTTTGCTGGCTATCTTCGCCAAGTTGACGAGCTCCGCCATTTCATCTTCATCCGCAGCAATCAAGATGGTATCATCTGCAAATTGTAGATTAGAGATTCTTCTTCCTCTAATAGAAATACCACCAGTGCAATGTTCCAGAGCCTCGCGAATTATATCCTCACCATAGATGTTGAATAACTGGGGGAACAATATGCATCCTTGACGCACCCCCTGCTCCGCTTGAAAAACTTCAGATTCTTCACCATCAACTCTCACCAGCATAGAATTGAACTCATATAGGTAATTCGCCTTATATAGCGCTCAAGACACCTTTATTAGCCAGCACGCCCAATTATATCACTTCCGGGTGCTTTTAAGAGCCCCCAGGTCCCCTTGCATCATCCCAAACGCCCTTAATACCCCTCATGCCCCTCTATATTGCTCAAGCTCCTTTCTATTTTCGGCAGACGCTTCTAATAACCGCCTAGCCCCCTATATCGCCCACGACGCCCTTATCAGCTCCCCCAATCCGCCTTATATAGCGCTCAGACACCCTTAATAGCTTCCAAGCCCACTTATATCACCCCCAGAGGCCCTTTATAGCGCTCAAGCCCTCGTTATATCGCCCAAACAGCCATAATAGCCGTTGCGCCACCTTTTATCGCCTCCATACGCCTTGGATAGCTCCCTAAGCTTCCTTATATTTATAGTTTCTGAGCCCACTTATATCGCCCCCCAGACAAATTTACACAAATCAGTGGTAAAGTAGACGAATACACGTCTCTGATACACATGGCCATTGAAAGGATATGTATTAATTTTTCGAATCGGCTGCCTGTGATGAGAATATTGTTGCACTTATTTGCGATCACACGACTTCCTTAGTATGTACCGTATTTTAACGACCAGTAATTTCACCACGCAGAACGAAGGATAAACTATTTGTGACATTACCACGCGTACATCGCGTCGATTCGCAGTTAAGAAACGATAGTTTGAAATTTTAATACGTATTAACGAAATTACTATAAAAGGGATAAACTCGTGCGTCAAATTAGATCTTAAAGACAAGCTGTTGCCGGGATCAGTTCACGTTAGTCGTGGTGTGGTGTTCAACGAAATTCCGCAATCACGCGTAAATTTCTACTAACAAATTGTCCAAAAAAGAACACAAACTTCATTCAATTAATTCCTTTCACAGTTAAACAGTCCTTCGAGCCTTTTAATTAATTAATTTGCTTCGAAGCGACGAACGAGTGAAGTATTGTGTTGTTGTTAGGCATCTTGATGAAAAATACGATTCGAGAATAAGTATTAAGACTTACACTCAAGTATAAAGTACAACGTTGAAACTGAATAACATTTCAAAAATGGAAGCATAGAAAGGTGGGGGGGGGGAGTATGCGGAAGTTCCATGAATTTATATAATTGAGTAGGCATCCATGTACCCGTTAAAAAAGTTTTCTTTTTATCGTTTGTGAACAGTAGGAAACCGATACCATGTGACTTAAACTAAGAGTCGGTATCAGTAAGTTCTATCGTTGGTGTCCAATAGAGCAGCAATTACCTACACTAGCTTGATCTTCCTCGTAGATCTTATCCATCTGGTTTTACTCTTTTAATCAAGACGATTTTTAATGTGTAAGTATTATTTTATACGTATTTATCGATATCAATCATCAATAGCTCGAATTTGCATGCAATAATTAGATTGCGACCGAAGAGATGATTTCAAACACATAAATTATCATTTCTAACTATAACTTTGTTAATAAAGCATTCACGGAGGCAAACAGAGACAATCTTCAGTCTCCGCGGGTTATTTCTACGTAATTCAAGCGACAAAGAATCGTTCACAGTGGCGTTGTGTCCCACTTAAAGGTGATTCCCATCTCCATATTTTCTCCCTTTCGTTTCTACTGTTGTATACTTTTCGTACTTTTTTCCTCCCTGGTTGGTCCAAACTTAAAATACAGTATAAAGATTTGAAAGTTTTTATATTGTTTAATACACTTGGTTGAAACAAAACCTTTTTCTCCTTCAAAGTGTAAGTAATGTAGACAACATTCTGGTGCATCAGACCGTGCATTGATAGTATTATTTCCGTACTTACGCATCGTAAACATAACGCGTACACACAAAAATGAAACAAATATACTAATATATCTTTTTATGTTAGATGCTTGTTTCCTTAAATAATGCATTATGCTGGATGATTTTTTTTTTTTTTTTCATTCTTAGCTTGTACAGTATTTTGAGACTTTTTAGTCTTTTTAATGTTTTGAGTATTTTTAGACTTTTTAGTAATTTTTGTCTTTTCAATTTTTTACTCTTGGAAGACTCGCAAGACTCATAACGTTCAGAAGAATTCCCAACAGTCAGAGGAATCAGAATGACCAAAACTACGACAGCTTTGAGATTGGAAAAAGCTGTGAAAATTGCAAAAACTGCAAAAAATTTGAAAAACTGCAGAAACTGCAGACAACAATGGAAATGTGTGGAAAACTACAGAAAACTACAAAAATTGCAGAAATATCCAAAAAAATCAAAAGAATTTAAAGGGTCAATAGAGTTAAATATGTCAAATGGTTTGTAAGAGTCAAATGACTGCAAACAATTGAAAGATTCAGAAGAGTTAATAGGGTAAGTAGACTCAAATGATTCATAATAGTCAGAAGACTCACAAGGAACAGAAGAATTAGAAAAGTGAAAACTGTAAAAATGTCAAAATTAAAAAAACGTGAAAACGGTTGAAAACTGAGAAAAACTGCAAAATCTGGGGATAACTATAGAAAATCGTGAAAAACTGCAGAAAACTGCAAAAAATGTGGAAAACTGTAGAAACCATAAATACTGCTGGAAAGTCTGGAAAACAGTGGAAAACTGAGGAGAATTGTAGAATCAGCAAAAAACTGCAAAAACTGTAAAAAACTGCAAAAAATGGGGTAAACTGTTAAATTTGCATAAAGACAACAGAAAACTGCAAAAAACTGTAGAAAGCTGTGGTAACTGAATCAAATACTTAGTACTCTTTGCATGCAAAGACTAAACATCGAAAGAATTTAAGTTCCGATACTTTTTACATTGTTGGTATAAATTTAATTCTTAAATTCTTTGTTTCTCAACGAATAATTTTCGTCACATCTCCTCAACATTTCAACTTGAAATCATAAAATCAACCAGAGTCAAAGTCTACTGTAGATGGGTAAACCAATGACGGATTAGTTTGTGGAATGTGCTATTAAACATCTTTCATGTTCCTCAACATTTAAACTTAAAATTTTAAAATCAACCTGGATCAAAAACAACTGATTTTCCTCAACATTTCGACTTAAAAACCATAAAATCAATTCAGAGTCAAAGTCAACTAATTTTCGAAAGTAGAGAAAATTGCAAAAAATTGCAGAAGATGCAAAATTTGCTGAAAACTGTGGAAAATTGAAGAAAGCTGCAAAACTACAGAAAATGGCAAAGACTGCGGAAAACTGCAATAACCGCAAAAACTACAGAAAACTAAAGTTGGAAGGGTTAATAGAGTCGAACGAGTCAAAAACCCAAGAAACTCATGAGAGTAAAAAAATTACAACCCTCAAAACAGTTAATAGGGTAAATATACTCATAAGATTTATAAGACTCAGAAGATTCACAGGAATCAACGGTCTATAAAGAATCACAAGGGTTGAAAGTGTCATAAGTGTCAAAAAACTGTTTGCTCTGACTAACAGAGCAGTCTAGGTACTATGACAAATGGAGCTGCTCCTCGTGTCTCAACAAACAGTCCTGTTTCTCTTGGAAACTGAGAACTTTTTGCCTGGAAAGGTGGTCCTGTTGCCCTCACAAACAGAGCAGTTTGCCTTGACAAACAGTGCTGTTGACTTCAACAAAAACTGTTGTTAGCTTCGACAAGTGGTAATATTTTTCCAAAAAAATGGTGCGGTTATTCTAGACCAAAGGGAAGTGTCGATGTAAAATGCACTTGATTAATAATCATTGTTTTGATCAGTGTAGTAAGACTCAGTACAATACGCACAGATGTAAAAGATACAAGTGAAAAAAGCATCAGTGGTAAGTATTACATTAGTAATTTATTGTAGTAAGGCTAAGAGAAAATCATGGTGCCCAAGTGAAACCTGAGCACAAATTTTGAAATTTGACCACTATTTTTACTATTTTAATCGCTAAATAGTGCCGGCATGGCGTACTGGTTGAATCACAGCTCACTAAACGAGAGTTCGTAGTATCGAATCCCACTATGGGCAAATCGTACATGTTGTCGAAAATTTTTATCCAAACGAACGTTATGTTCGTTCGTTTGTGAGTGAATCTTTCGATTCTGTGATAAGAATCACAGTTGTCAGTTTGTAATTCTCAGTTATTACTGATAATTACCCTGGAACCTTTTGGGTTGCCTATCTGAGTCTAATTGGCTCAAATTTGAACCAGTTCACACAAAAACTGATGTATTGGCTATGCCAACATAAAATTTACCCCATTTGTATCAGGGGTGGATCTTCAGTGTCTCATCGGCAAAATACAGATTTAAATTACCATTTTGATTGTTATTTGCTAAACAAATAATTCCGAGTGTTCACGGTTCGGTTGGTATCGGACAATAATCTACTCACGTGAATCAACCTCAGCATAATGTCGGAATTCTCAGATGTGTCCCAGGCTGATGAGTCTGGACCAAGAGCTCTGATCCCTTCACCAATCCCAGTAAGTCAGTCTTTCATAAGTTGGGTTTATCGACCTTTTAATTATTCCATGTATTATTAAATGTTAGTATATTTATTTATGGTCGTCTCGCTTAGTCTCGTCTTGTCACTTGGTGTCTCCTTTTTCCTACCTTATTGGGTAGGATTGGATATTGGGTATTTGTGACATTATTGTGTCATGCCCTAATATCATTCTCGCTGAAATGCGAAATTGTGTGCTCGTTTGATCATTCCTCGGTCAGCTTGCATAGTTCATTATAATTTTAGGGGACAAAAAGCCAATGCGTATTTTGAAAAATCTGGATTATGTACAATCTGTTCCTACATACCTATAAGTGTTATATTTTACTTATTAACATAAAAAGATGTTTGATAGGACGTCTTGGAACAGCAAGAGCGTCAGATTTCCGGCAAAGTTCGATGATATTCGGAAAGCATTCGGGATATTGAAACATGGTTAGTTGTAGGTTCAGTTCTTGTACAAGCGAACTCGTGTGTGTGTGTTGAAATGGCTGCGCAATGCGCAGAGCAGTTACCGGTTGTTATCGACAGTATTGAAATTTGAAGATTTATCAGCGGTGTTTTTCAAATTGCTGAATACGAGTGAAGTGTTTCTGTACAAGATGTAAAAGCAGATTAGTCAATTTAACGCAGAATAAATGTTTGTAAAATGTAGGGAAGGGAACCGTCTAAAACCTCTGAAATCTCCAAGTCCCTAAATCCAAACGTTTTAGTTTCAATGGATTAGAATCCAAATCTATCAAAAGTTAAAATGAGCATCATCAAAAGTCAAAATTAGCAATTGAAATCCACGCAAGAATGAAGTAAGAAATCAAAGAATATTGTGAATTTCACTGTTTGGAACTTCAGTAATATTTCGAACACTTTCGATGTTTAACTCTTGGCTTGCTACGAGGTGTAAGTATTGGCATATAGCATGTGATTGGTAATTTTCCAATTATGTGAAACTCTGCTTGGTGGGCACGATTAGAACTTCCACTGCGCTTCTATAGGTGGTTTTGTTCCTCCCTTACTCAGCGTAAACTCCTCATAGGTTCTTAGGGAAGCGTCTCGACGATAGAATTCATGTCATTTGTAATGCATTACGTGCATTTAACAACTATTTACACACTTACGTTCCGAGCACTACCACTTACAACAGAAATAATTAGACAGCACGCCATCTATTATTAGGATCAAAAAGTTTGTAACTGGTTTGAGCGCGCACTCGTGGCTCACTGCTGAACTAAAGGTTGTAAAAATCCGGCTAGCGATGCGGTGAGTTACCTGTAGATAGCGTAGAAAGCAATGGAAAACTACTATGCGAAAGCAAAATGAAAAGACCTCCCTAGAAACTATCCTGATATTGTAGACATAGAGAACACGTTTGTGTTGACCTTACCCATTTGGGTGTATCAAAGGATGACAGGTGGTTGATTTAAGGCGACTTGAGACCTATTTCATTGAATCGCTAAATCAGAGAGATTTTGATTCAAAGGGATGAAAAACACAGATAAATATCTTTCGAGTGACCTAGCAGCCATCAAGCTGTACCAGGCCACTGTGAGATTTTCCTGGCTTCCCAGTGGATTCATCCAGCTCTGCATTGGTGTATAATTCATCACCTTTGAATTCGTAGATCTAAATCGCGTATGTGCAAAAAGCAGGGTGGGGGTGTAAAAAATTACACATCATTGTAAGTACATACATTGCATAAAATTCCACACTGATGTGAATCGCTGTGAAAAATTGTTTATCTTTGTCCGGGACATTGAAAACTTCAAATTCTGAATATAATTTGTGGTTAGAAATAGAAAGGAGACAAAAATGTAAAAGTAATGGATATCAATATTTCTACAATGAAAAAATTCGGTTGTACCTAAATTCAATTTTCCTTCAAAATATATTCAAAAAATTTTTAATAATTTTCGCTTACGGGTTTAATTCCAGCGGGCATCTCGGCTCTTTCTGGCTCATCGAATATCCGTCGGCGTCGATGACTAGAAATCAATTTCAAAATATAAGTCTGTAGGTACTTCTCGCAGCTACCTTCTTGGGAAAGTTTTGATGAACATTTTACAACGTCATTTTCAGCATCATCACAACAAAGGCGATGGCGGCATGCGGCAGTATCATAAGGTCAGAAAGGTACGCCGAATATGGCTCACTTTTTCGTTATAATAATCGTTAAAATGCTCGAGTTCAGCGATTTTGCCAACACACTTCAAAAATTGCTGACACCGAATGTTATACCTGCCACCGGAGATGGCATAGCGTTTGTGTACGTGTACGCTAGCGTGATCTGTGGCTACGAATAGACATCAGGCCGAACGCGCAAGGGGTTTCCCAATTTCAAAGGGCGCATGTTAAAGCGTTTTTTCTTTCACCTATGCGGAAAGGTGTTCTCATCTTGAGGCAAATTTTCAGTATTACAACCAACGTCGTTTGAATTGGTGTATCTGGTGCGCGCTCTGAGACGAGTTCACGTTTTAACGTGTTGCGCGTTTTTATTCGAAATAATTATTTTACGTAAAATTTTTCGCATAAGAACCGATTTTCAAAAAAACGTATTTTCGGTTGTGTGATTTTTTACAATTTTACATATTTACTGAATTTTTTTTTTCGCTATTGTTACATTTCATTGGTTTTTTTTTTGCACATGGTACGAGTTCTATAGGTACGACGACAAATTTCGTGAATTTTTACTAATTTTGGATTTCTATATTTTTACGAGTAAGTGTTTGAATTTTTATATGCACATCGTTGGTTGGTTTTTAAATACGGATTTTTTTTTCATTCGGTGAAAATTTCCAATTTTTTTGTTTTTTAATTTTATTCGTATTCTTGATGATGAGTTTTCGATTTGAAGGCATTTATTTCCCTTGGTTTCTTGTTTCACATTTTAGAAAAATTGGCGATTTTTATTTCTATGCAAAAAAAGTTCCATCAGAGAAAAATTTGATATTTTTTACTGGTTTCAATTTCCGTGTATTTAAATGTACTATAAACGCCGATGCTTGGCATGAGTAAAAAATTGTAGAAAAAATTCCAATTTTTTCCTATCCAACATTTCGAATATCTCAAGTAATTCTGTATGAAAAAATTGGCATCAAAATGCTAGTTTGCTCGTTACTCAGCTTGTGTTGGCATTAACTAACAAAACGTTCTCGAATAAAAGTCGTTAAACTAACAAAAAATATGAAAAATTATGTAAAATAATTTTCAATTGATGAAAACTTTCACAAAATATTTTCAAATAAAAATCATTGAACTAACTAAAAAAAAAAAAAAAAAAAAAAACGAGAAATTATGCAATATGCAAAATATTTTTCAATCGATGAAAAGTTCTTATTTTTTTTTTTTTGAAAACGAAGCAATAAAATTCTTCTTAGCCAGATTTTAATGTTATCAAATACTTATATTTCAAAAAAAGACCAAATCAAGATCAGATATTGGTTTTAAATCAAATAGGTAAGCACGTAAAGTATTACGCTCTCGATAACATTAAATTCAAAGGTTCCTAAAGTAAGATAGTGAAATTCAGCCCAGAAGCACACTTTTTTCAAAGTAGCCCCAAATCTTACCTTCAGTGTGTAGAAACTTTCACTATAAATTATCACGACACTACCCCGATGGTTTCGAAATTTAGGTACTTCTGTAGAAAGTCCTCCCTGTCCTTACAAAGTAATCACTTTTTACCGTTTTTTTTTTGCGTTTTGAGTATTTCAGAAACCGATACCATATTTTTGAGGAATCGCCATAATGGCTTAATTTTTTTTGTAAGCATCTAATTCAATAATTTTATCAATTGCACATTTGTCTAAGTAATATTTTCAGTAAATCTGGAATTATAAGTGCATCTTAGGTATCCTAAAATTCAAAAAATTTAAATCTTCAAAAGAAAACTGATCTTAGGTTGTATTTAGCATGTTAAAGAGCCTTTCCTTATAAGGGTTAAAAACTGCCCGAATCCAAAATCGATCAAACTTAAGCCAAAATCCTAAATCAGTGCTGAGAAATTTCAAACTAATCTGGAGCCACCGAGATATACGTCTCAAAACCGTTTACAATTGATTCGGGATGTCAAAAATAGGATATCCGCCGACTTTGAGCTTTTTACCTCGATGTGTGAACTACGTGTATATTTTTAAATTATTTACAGGAAAATTTTCTACAATAAAATATGGATTTGAGCTCAAAATTTATAAATTTCGGAAAATTATGCTTTAATCGATCAAATAGGTCACCAATATGGGTAATTTGAGATTTTAGATGCTGATGTTCATAAGTACCATTTTTATAAACTGTTCTCCAGCACTGGAAAAGTCTAAAATTTTCGTGAAGGCTACGAAACGTCTCAAAACCGCTTTCAATCGATTTGGAGGGTCAAAAGTAGGGTATGTACCAAATTTCAGCTTTTTTCGTTGATCAGATCAAATTTTCATGATTTACGCGACGATAAGATAATTTTAAAATTTGAAAAATTCGTCAAAATCCGAAAAATGAATTTCAGAATTTGAAATTTTGGAAATGGTGTTCTTTTGATATGTATTTTCAATTCATTCATGAATTGACTCGAAATTTTACTTTTGAGTTGGGATACCTGCCTTATTAATTATGAAAAAGTTGTGAAAAACATGTCTTTTTTTGGTTTTTATTTTTTTTGAGCATTTTGCACTTAATTTCTAAACCTCAAAAAAATATATGCGATGGATGACCACCTAAAAAAGATTATAAAAAAATTTCTAGCCATAAGTCCCCTACAAAATTTTAAAAATTTTTTTGAAAATTTCAACATGAAAAAAATAAGGAAAATGTGCACTAAAAATTTTCAAAAAATTCTCATTTATAGTACTCAACAAAATGTACAAGCCATGAGAATTTCAAAATTCCTAATTCTCTCTTTCCTGAGATATCGCGTGTTGAAATTTCGACATTTGGGGGCGATAATTGCCGAAGAGGTGGGCGTAGGGGGTTAAATTTTTTTGTAATGTTTTTAGATCTTAAGTAACATTTTGGCTTAAGTTTGATCGATTTTAGGTCGGAGCACTTTTTAACCCTGTTTTCAACTCAAGAACCACCCATCTTCGCGAATTTGATCAAAATCCGAGATGCGTTTTTTTTTTGATCTACCTCATGACTTCAGGGTCAAGTGGGCGTTAGGGTGGGTCAAAAAAAACGATTATTTTTTTTTCACTTGGTACCCTGAAAAACTGGTTGGTAGACACCTCAAAAAAATTCTCTCCACGTAAGAGCTCTTAATTTTAATAGGAACGTCCTCCGCCTTTCAGATTTCTATTTTTTTTT
>FIZR01020887.1:12925-25939 GCA_900060175.1 Ferrisia virgata | reverse complement strand
TTACTGCTATTTTACATTGTTTACTTACACTTTCCACTCTTGATTTTCAAAACAATTTCCAATTCAAAGCGATTCCCTAAGTGCTTTGAAAATCATTCAAAACAAATTCTCGACAAATCCTGTAGTAAACCACATCCACCATCAGCTCCATATTCTCAAAACTTTAAACTTCGATATTAAACTAATGTACATACCAAGCCACGTAGGAATTCTTGGAAACGAAGAAATAGACCATCGGGTGAGAGGGCACAACGGGTCTGAAAAGTCCAAAACCCCAAAATCACATCTATCTACATAGCAAATTTCGACTTCTGAGCTTAATTTGGAAAGGGGATAAAGAAGGAACAGCTTGTTTTCAAGGCCAGAAAGGGGGAAATTCTCATATTTCACCCTTCTAATTGACCTAGGAAGCTACTATTTGGATATGTTATACAATTTTTGATTTTATATCAACTGGCATGAAAAAGAACAATTTTTTCGATTTTCACTCAAACATATCAAATTCGCCGCCAATCCAAACCTATTTCCCAAATTAGATTAATTTTGGTTAGTATTGAGCTGAGCAAATGATTTTTAAATTCTGCGAAGAAGGGTGGATTAAATGAAAATAAATATCTGACATGGCGAAAAATGATCATAATGGTCGTCTAGGACCCCAAAAATTGATTTTGTTGGTATTCTCCTTCCCTATTCCGCAGGTCGATAGGCCATAATAACCTGGTTTTCATTGACAACCTGACACAGAAAATCAGGCTTGAAAGGAGCGCTAGGTGATAATTTTTTTGGTTCAGTGATAGGAGTAGAGATTTCCAAGGGAAATTTGCGGGGAGAAAACTCGAAAACTAGGAAAAATGGACTAAATAGGGACGATTTTTGTGGTCAAAATTATTTTTTTGGGTGATCTGACAATACCTAATAGTATATTCCAAAATTTAAGGATAGGGATATTACACTGTTCTTGAATAGGGGTGGGGAGTTTATATCCTTTGAAAAATAAACATCAAAACTACTAAACGCTTGAGCCACTTAATTGACGCAAAGTTCCTGTGCATAAGATCCATTTTATGTTCTAAATTGCTCAAAAAGTCCTAAAGTCTGCATTTGAAAAGTTGTATATGAGGTTGCAGTTCACGGATGAAACGTCAGAATGTCTGGTACTTATTTTCATCCCTCCTTTTCCTCTTCTCCCTGAAAACTAATGAAAATTGTTTTTAAACCAATCAATGTACGTTGTTTTTAAAAATAACTATCCCCTTTCCCTCTTTTGACTTTGGAAAAGTGAACTCCTGAAGTAGAACCTTTCGAATTGTGCTGGGAAACTAAAATTTAGCATATACATTTTGTGAAGTTCATAGTTATATTTTTTGAGAATTTTGATTTCACATCTCCTCTGGCACCTCCTTACAGCTCTTGGATGATTGAAACGATCTCTCATTAGCATGAAGTTCTCGTCTACTTTTTCCCCCGGATACCTAGCAAATACATGATTGCAATTTGATACCCACTTCATATGATAATATTACGACTGAAGTTAATGTCTCATTAGTTATGCTTTACCTTCGTAGTAGTTACGACGTAAACAATAATTCTTCAACTTGGTATAATCGTTATTAAAACGAATAAAAGCATTGGGCAAAGGTTTGGTCGCGTCAGCGTGACTTCGCTCGATTTAAAAATCCTTTCACGTAAATACCAATTACCTAGGAACTTCATTTACCAAAAGTTGGTCGAAATAAAATGAGAAAAAAAATACGAGAGGAGAAGACTTAATATTTCGCGAATATCTGAAAAATTTCCAGTATTAAAAATTAAAAAACCCTTTTACCCGAAAGCATCGTCGCAAATTCTTTTTCAAAGAGTGGTAGAGTTAATTGGATGGGAAAAGGTTCGTTTTTTATATTTATGTATTTTTTTTTTTTTTGAAAAAAAGTGAAAAAAAAATGATAATAAAAAGAGATCCGCGGCGTGTACTATTTTCACATGGTAATCATCGTTCTTTTAATAATGAAAAGCACCACTCGTCGTAACGATATTCCGTTAGTTAAGTTTCTATCTGTCTTTTGCCATCCTATGCTCGTATATCTTCATTCGTGCGCTACTTTGGCTTTATCGCTATGCTTTTCTTTTTTCTGTGTTTGCTTTTTCTTTCTTTTTCTTTCTTTTTTTTTTTTTTTTTACTTAATTTAACAAAATTACTCGTCGTCGGTCGAATGTTGGTTGTAACATAGTAGTTTGGTTGCGAATCTCTTTAGTTTTTAAAGAAGGGGGCTCGCCAAAGCCGAGGATAAAACGTAATAATATTATGAAAAATACAAAGCCACTTGGCAATACCGTCGTAGAGGGAAAAAAAGGTAGATAGGTAGATTGGTAGGTAAGAAAGTGTAAGGAAAGTCTTTGCTTTAACGTTTATGAGCATCTCAATTTCTCTCGCAAGTTTTCTCCAACGTATAATAAGGTCGTTTGCCCGGATCAGATGAACGTGGTTAGTCCCTTAAGAGTAATGAAAAACACTCCACACTTTTGCACACATTTCACGTTGATGAAATTTAAAAACTTGACTTTACCGAGAATAAGTTTTAACACTTTTTTTCTCCCTTTCCCTTCTTACGGTACCGTTTTGTTCATCGCTTTCGCCTTTTTTACTTACTTATATAGATCTCTTCTGTATTTGTACCTACAGAAGGTGTTTTTGTATTTGCGAAGAAAAATACTGGTGCTACTGCGAAGGTGACGAGACGCTACGCTCTTCGCGAAATTGCTTACTTCTTTGGAATTTCATCAGACGTCTGATAAATTGGTATTTCTCTATTTAAACTTCGCCGGAAGTTAGCTATATTAATTACAAGTACAATTAATTGGCTCGGATTGTTTTTTAAAAGGGTACCCTTGATTTAGTCTCGGGTGTGTTTTTATTTTGCAGTTGTGCACGTGGTAGGAGAAGTAGGGTAATTGTTAGGTAACTCTTGGATAGTATGTTGGGCTAGGTGTGTAAAGCTTTATTCAATACGTTTCTATGTTCGTTCACTTGTAATTCGACGGTGTAAGTTTTTCGTATTTTTGTTATACACGTCCGTGGGGCAGAAACGGCCTCGGATTCGTGATCTCCAACATCAATATCTATTAAATCGATATACATGACGTTATGTTATCAATTTTGGGTTTATAACCTCATTTTCTCCCCCCTGAAAAGCCCCTTAATTTTGATAACTATACCCATTCCGTGAAGTAATGTAATTTTATTGTTTTTGGAAACACAAATTGCCTTAATTCAGTTTCAGTATATTTCTGAAATTTCTGAACTGCAGCTGTGCTGATTTTGCTCATAAGAAGGAATTGGGGGGAGGGGGTGATAGAGAGCAGGTAATAAAAAATCGTCATGTATGTCCGTTTCAAGTGTTTTTTGGGTGCTAAATTCAATTCTATGGTTAATAATTTCGTATCGAGAACTCGTGAAAAGATTTCGTGCAGTATTTCTCTCCTGTTTATCATTGATCGTTCATCTTCTGAGATACATAAATTGATAACTACAGTAGCCATATTTACATTTTTTATTTCATCGTTACAATTTTTTAAACCATAGTTTATCAATTGCATTTGAGTCTTTTTATATTCAAGTCAAACGGTCATATGTCACAGCTCACATAAATATTTGACATAATGATAAATGTTAACTATTAATAAATTAAGTCCAAACTGTCTATTTTACATTAGTCAAGTGTTAAATAGAGACCCAAGCTGACGTATTACTGCTCCAGTGCAGTTTGTTGGCTAACACTACGTTAACAACTCCATCACCGTTATCAGGTTATGACTTGTATAAACATAACACGATAAGGGTGGTAAAATTGTCACAAGTGAAATGAAATGATGAAATTTGAATATTTAAAAATATCTACCTATATTTATCAAATTGATTCATTTTATATATGTATGATGCTGGACTTTGACTTTGAGATGATCTGTATTATTCAACATCCAACTGCAATTGTCATTTGTGGATAGTATCCAACGAATTTATTCTCACTTTCATACGCGGTGAATACGATTTAATCTCAAGCGCCGATACTACGCACACTTCAGCTCAATAAACCATATTCATCGTGTCAGCTGCAAAGCTGGAAATTTTCCAAACACGACGAATACGGTTTACTGAGCTGAATAGTGCGATGTATTTGCACTCGGGTATAAACCGTATTCGTCGTGAATGGAAGCGAGAATAAAATCGGCAGATACCATCCGCAAAAAACGATTGCAGTTGGTCGTGGAATAAAGGGATGATTGTGTGTGTCTGTGAAAATACGTTGACTGAAGTGATAATCGACTGATTTGAACAAATTGTAGATCCAGCATTCATTGGCGAAATCTTGAATGCTGATTTAGGAAATGAAGTTCTTTGAGAGACGGTAGATCCTGTTTGTTGGTAGCATTGAAAGCGAAATGTTCCTCGTTGCGCATCTTGATTATTAATTCTTCAATAAAACAAGGGTGTATTTATCTAGTACTTCTGAGAATTTGGATCTGGTACTAAAACACATCAAAACTTTAAACATTTTTTTTTAAAATAACACAAAAAAAAGAAAATGAAAGGAAAATGTTATATATCACGAGAAGTGCCATTTTTCAATGTACGTGTACCTAGATCAAGGATAGATCAAGATTGGGTCAATTTTACATTTTTTTAGCCTCATTTTCTAACGGCAGATGAGGGAGGAGATATACCAACAAAATCGGCTTGGGGCACTAGAAGTTCATTAAGACGATTTTTGGCCTTGTCATACTTTCATTTTCATTTATTTTTTTCTCCCCCGGACATTAAAATCATTTACTCCGCTCGATACCGACCAAAATCGCTCAAATTCGGTCAATAGGCTCACTTTGGCGGCGGATTGGATTTATATGAGTGAAGACAAATTTCAGTCAAAATTCAGCTATGCCCCAAATTGGGAGAGGGGGTTCTGAGAGGTCAAAAATGCAAAAATTATCCCTTTTTAAACAAATTGATAAAGAATCAAAAGTTGTGTATCATATCCAAAAATCAACCTCCTCAATCAATTATGAGGAGAGATATGGGGTTTTTCCTCCTTTTTGACCTTGAGAAAGGACTGTTCCTCCCCTATTCCTCACCAAATTGACCTAAGAAGTTGAAGTCTGGTAGGTACATTTAGTGGGATCCTAGACGTGCCTTTTGGAAATCTCAACTTTTCAGCCTCGTTTCACCCCCTCACAGCCCCAAAAAAGTAGTTTTTAGTCATTTTTTCTTATATTTTGAGTTTGTTCCTCACATAACTCCCCTCCAAATTGAGCTAGATAATTGAAATCAGGTACGTACATTTAATCGGGGCCCTAGATGTGCCCTTTTAAGGACTCGACTTTTCAGCTCTGAATTTGTGGTTTTTGGTCGATTTTTCTAATTTTTAGAGTGTGTTACTCGCATAATTCCCCTTTAAATTTTGCTTGGAAGATGACATTAGGAATGTCCTGTCTGTAGGAACCCTTCATGTGCCTTTTGGGGGTTTAGACTTGTTAGCCTGATTGAACCCTAATTCAAAAAATTCCGAAAAAATTATATTCTATACTCCAATGTATGCTCCATCCATCCCTTATGTTGTTAATCCCCCCCCCACCCCAATCACCTGCCTCAGGAAAAAATTCCAAATCAACCTAAGGCTACAAGCCAATAGTTGATAACTCCCTTTTCTCCTCTTCAGCCGAACCCAAGCATGTGACAATTTTTTTTGTAAATTCTCTCATATATGTCCATGGTTTTGGCATAAAAAAATTTCAGTACTTATTTTGCAAAAAATTTCAAAAAAAATTAATTTTAAACTCGAACGTTTAGCAAAAATGTTAAGGTTTTTACCAAAACACCGAAATTTTGGAATTCTGTTTAGTAAAGTGAATATAAAAAAATTATTAATTCATGGCTGTGCTCAACAATGCTGGTTTTCTACTCTAAATTGAATGGGCTCAAAACATCATTTTTCGATTGATCTCATGATTGAATCACAAATCAGCTCCGAAGACAAAATTATCAACTACTGGCAAGTTATCAGGTATTGACGAATTACCTTATTTTTTTTTTTTTTGAAAGTTATGATCATTCACTCAACTTTAAGGCTTTAAGGTCAAGAAAGTCGAATAATTTCCACTCCTCCGCGTCATAAAAAAAAACTCCAACAAGGACGGATATTCGGTTCAGCTAAACAATATACTTATCGACAGTACAATTACATCAAGTATAAGAAGTATTAAAACGTAGTGTATTATCTTTTACTACTGCATCAAATAAAATGTATAAAACTAACGTTAAAAGTTTACCTTTTAAAAGAAGAATGAAAATGTTGAAACTATTCCAAATGTAATTCGAACACAATCATATATGAATTAGGTAATACATCGCGAAGACTGTGTTCATATTTCTTCTTGATTTTATTCATCGGTATGGAAAAAGAACAATTGGTTTCTCTCAAAGAAGCAACGTACGTCTTACACTGTTCACATAAATATGAGTATTGTCATTGTCAGAATGAGGTATGCTCACTATATCCACCTAAAACGATCATTTTTCAGACACACTAATGAGAGAAGAAATTACGTTTAAATTTTTATTTTCACTCTATTTTACATTCAATATGTACCTGGTACTTATTCCTCGAGTAATTATCTGTACTTCTTGAATAAAATAATACACCGTTGTACGGTTGGAAATTTAGGTACGTATCGAAGTTGTACATTTGATATCGTTAAATGGCCGAAAATGTTTGCCAACGATATTTTACCTAATCATGTATTCTTATGTCGTGATCATATATGAGTGGTAATGACGAGATGCGATCGTTAAGCCTTTGATAATTTAACGTATCTTTGTGGGTACGTTTTTCTCGTACGTTTGTATATTTAAAATCTCATTAAAAACGAGTGATGCGTTTTTGAATAATTTGTTTCTTTTGGAAGTTTGAATTGGAAGGTTTTTGCGATAAAAAAAAAAAAATGAAAAAGTCATTTTGTTCGTTGTTCAAGTTTTTACTTATACACGTTTCGTAGACTATTGGTTGAAGAGAAGGTGATCGATGAAGCGAGTGTAAGATAAAGAGCGAATACGTGGAACGAATGATTACTCGTAAATCATAATTTATATAGATTTTTTTTCGCCTCGTAGTTGCGTTATATTATTTCAGGGTGTCGAATTCAAATCTAAAATCGTTTCGGCGAATTTAAACTCTTGCTCGTCTTTTTCCCGGGCATTTTTAAACGTCTGGAGACTATGCAAAAATTCCAATTAAAATCGCTTTCAATTCGAAAACGTTGTAAATCTATCGTATCGTCGTTGATACGAATACAACAATTACGAATTATATAATACGTACTGGTACTGTATAAACAAGACGCTGCGTATAAAAGCGGGTGCGAAAACAAACGGGGCCAGCTTTAAAAATAATCCAACCGTGAGTTTTACCCCTCGTTATAAATCCATCGTTGAAAAGTAAACGAAAAGACAGCCGCAGATTTTGGAACCGCCTTAATAACATAAATATTTCAGCTTGTAATCGTAAAAAAAAAAAAAAAAAATTTTCTCCTTTCCTGTAAGTTTCTATGGAAATATTTCGTTTTCTCGTTCGTTTCCTCGAGCGATAAATACAAAGTTACAGACTCGGTTGCGCGGCTAAAAACGCGTAATTTTTTTTACGTATCGGGCAAAGCGGCGCGGCGAGTAGTTTTAAAAAGGTGCCGGACCCGACTGCCCGAGCTCCGAAAGGTTCCCGAAGGTATACATAATAGATTTTTTAAGTATTCCTGCCACAGTATGGTGGTCGCCGCGCCGGGTCGTGTTTACCACCACATGCGAGATTAATTAAGTGAAACATCCTGCGAGTAATTGTTTATAAGGAAGTAAATGACAGCGGTTGACGGAAAATGGTAGTTTAAACTTTGAAGTGTGTCAGTAAGTCTACCAAGGGCCACGACCCGATCGTCTATATTTGCGTCTGGTTTATTTAACTTATAGGTACCTGAGTGTTGTATGCAGCTCTGTCGTTTCGGCTAATTTCAAGGGTGTGGATATGGAAGCGAACCAGATGAAAGCCATTTTTCGTGTTTGTTATCTTACTTGTTTTTCTGTGCGTGTGTATGTGTGTGGAAGACTGTTCCTATCTGTGGTTGAAATGTCTTCCATATGAATTTCATCGGTGAAAGCAAAGCACACACAGTTCAACAAGTTTAATGTAAAGGTGCAAGTCCCCTGATGTGTATAGAACGTGGTATTTTCGTTGTAGATGAAGCCACCTCCCCCACCGGCCCACCCCTCAGCTCCCAGAATTTTTATCTGTATATAAGCTGGTATTGACGAGGATCTTGTCGAACTAAGAATCTCATAAAATTTCAGTTTAAACATTGTTTTGCAGTATTTTTGTATTTAAATTTATCGTGGTGGAGAAATTTTGAAAATTTATTTAAATCGAGCGCAAAACATGCCCGAGTAATTTAATGTTCTTTTGGAAACGTTGGTTAAATATATTTCTTACGGGTATTTCATGAAAATCGCAGTTTGACTGAGAAATATTGAAGATTTATTCAAATTCAGCGTGAAAAACACATTTAGAATTATGAATTTAATGTTGCGGAACATAGAAATGGTTCAATTTTGTCGTTGATTTTGTTCAGTTTTTAATACTTTTTTGCAATTCATTATATTTTTTTTTTGGTGAATTTTTATATTTTTCAATAATTTTTCATAAATTTTAATAAATGTTCTACTTTTTTGTTCAATTTTTAATTTTCCTGAAATTTTGTTCCGTGTTATATGAGAAATTCCTATATTTTTCAACATTTTGGTCGAGAATTTTCGTAAATTTTCTCTATTTTTTTACATTCTTGTCCAATTTTTTCTCAGTTTTTAACATTTTTTCATAATTTTTGTCCATGTTTTAGGTAAATTTTCATATTCTTCAATAGTTTTTCGTGGCTTTCATCAAACTTTCTGAACTTTTTCATATTTTTTTCAATTATTTGTGCAATTAAAAAAAATTTTTCACTATTATTTCTTATAATTTAGGTGAATTTTCATGTTTTTTAATACTTTTTCTCAAATGTTGGTTACTGTTCTTTTTTTCACTTTTTCCTAACTTTTTAATGTGTTTTTAACAATTTTTCATTGTTTTTTTCTCATATTTTAGGACAGTTTTGATGCTTTTTTACATTTTTTTTGTGAATTTTCGTAAATTTTCTGTTCTTTTTCACTTTTTTTTGTCCTTTTGGTTGATCTTTTTTAACAATTTTTCATAATTTTTCCTTTCGGATAAATTTTTACATTTTTCACCACTTCTTCTAGAATTTTGGTCAATTTTCAGCATTTTTTCGCATTTCTTTTAATTTCTTAAACCTTTTTTACAATTTTTCACCGTCTTTTCCCTCGTATTCTAGGCGAATTTTCACGCCTTTTAGCACTTTTTCTTGAGTTTTGGTTAATTTTCAGTACTTTTTTGCATTTCTGTCAATTTTTTATATTCTTTTTTAATGTTTTTGTACACGATTTTTTTTGGGGGGAATTTCTATCAATTTTTTTCCTACTTTTTAACAAATTTTTATATTTTAGATTGGTTTTTTAATATTTTTCCATGATTTTCTATGAATTTTTATCAATTTTATTTGGAATTTTTTGTATTTTATTTCATCGTGTCTTTCTGATTTTTGGCGAATTTAATGTCATATTCTTGACGTATTTTTCGCGCTGAATTTGAATTTATGCTCAAAATGTTTCTACCGTTCGTAGATTTTACAACCCCCCCCAAACCGTCGCAACGCGTTACTTTTTGAGCCTGATTTTCATGAAGTAAAGGAAATAGGGATATTGTTATTTCGGGGGGGGGGCAGGTAAATATTGAAATGAATTTTTGAAACTCCGGAAAAACAACTTTAAGGCAACTACTAAATCCATTTGCCAAATTTCAACTTCCTAGCTACATTAGGAGGGAAGATATGCGTGGGACAAACTCAAAAAATACGAAAAATCGACCAAAAAACCTTAGTTGAAACCTCCAAGAGGCACATCTTCAACTTTCTAGCTCAATTTGGAGAGGTGATAGGGGTGGTACAGCCTATTTTAAAAAGAGTCAAAAAGGGAAAACCCTCATTAGGATGCTGATTTTTGAATATGTCATGTAATTTTTCATTTCCTATATATTGGCTCAAAAAGAAACAATTTTTGCGATTTTTATCCCTTAGCACACCCTCACTAAAATTTGAACATAGTTGAATTTTGACCCGAAGTCTTCCGCACTATAGAATATCGAATCTTCCGCCAATCTAAGCCTATTTCCCAAATTAGATCGATAAATGAATCTTAGCTTCGAGGATAAAATAATAAATTAAAATAAATATCTGACATGGCCAGAAATCGTCTCAATGGTCTTCTAGGATCCCAAAACAGATGGTTTTCATTGCCAAATGACGTATTAAATCAAGCTAAAAAACAAAGTCAACGAATGTGTAAAACACAAAAAAAATGTTTTAATTGAAAATAGGGATTAGAAACGCACTTTTTGCGCTGAATTCGACATTTCAGTCAAAGTTTTTTTTGTCATAAATTTCAATGAAAATAACACCTAAATTAATTCAATATGCCTGACTGATCTATCGATTTGTGGACTCCAAATAAAGTGATTGTCACCGTAGATTACGCCAAAGCCTTTGACTGGGTGAATTGGAAGAAGCTCTTCAAATTTTTAAGACAGATGGGAGTCCTTGTTCTTATGGTAAATTTGGTGGAGTCCCTATATGAGTTCAATTCTATGGTAGTGAGAGTTGATGGTGAAGAATCTGAGGTTTTTCAAGCGGAACAGGGAGTGCGTCAAGCATGCATATTATCCCCGCAGTTATTCAACATCTATGCTGAGCATAAAATTCGCGAGGCTCTAGAACATTGGACTGGTGGTATTTCCATGGGAGGAAGAAGAATCTGTAATCTGCGATATGCAGATAATACCACCTTGATGGCTTCGGATGAAGAAGAAATGGCGGAGCTCATCAACCTGATGAAGATGGCCAACGAAAAACTTGGGGACTTCGTATTAATGCATTAAAAACAAAAGCCATGGTGGTGGATCAAGCCAAGTGTCTTCCAGTTTCTACTGAGCGAATATGAAAAAGGTCAGCACTTTTGTATATTTAGGCTCCATCATCGAAACAGATGGAGGCTCATCGGCAGAAATAGGGCGTCGAATCGCTCTGAGAAAATCAGCTATGATGAGACTGCGTTATATCACGTGTAATAACGAGATCTCCAGAAAGACAGGGAAGTGGCTTATACAATCACTTGTTTTCTCTGTTCTCCTATATGCTGCGAAAACATGGACGTTGAAGGCAAATGATAGAAGAAAAATCGACGCCGTTGAGATGTGGGTCTGGCGAAGGATGCTGAGGATACCCTGGACAGCGCGACGAACTAAAAATTCAATCGTCATCGAAATACTAGAGCTAGTCAGGCCAATTGTTTTATGCTAGAGACGCATTCTAGGGTATTTTGGAAATGTGATCAGAAGAGAAGTTGAAAATCTCGAAAAAGTCATTCTCCTCGGTAAAGTCCCTGGTAAAAGATGTAGAGGAAGGTCTCCGACCAGGTGGTCTGGCATCATCAAAGCGCAAATGGGCTCTGTGGTAAGAGCTGCTTTGCAGGCACAGGATTGTGATAAATTGGGCATTATTTTAGGTGTAATACGGTCGTAAACGACTGAGACCTAGTGATAATGATGAGTAGTGATAGTGACCTAACATATCCTAAATAGGGTCCAATCTATTTATAAGTAAAGCTTGCAAACGCTTGCAAATCTAGGCTTTTGAATTTTTATTCAATAATAAAAATAATGAAATTGCAAGTTTATTCACGTCGAGTGGCGAGCTTTTGGATTTAAGGGTTTTAAGCGCCATCTATACTTTAAACTGCTTATCTTGAACGTGGGAAAGTATTTTCTTTCATTTCAACTTACTTCCTTTTATTTTCTTATACAAGCCTAAAATTTTTCCACGATATACCTCACCTGTCAGTAAATCAATCTAGCAAATAAAGGCGACTTTATTATTTATGAGCATCAATCGAACGTTATTCCGTAAAAAATTTCAATACCTATTTGTAGTTTTAAAATATTTTCCAAAAGTGGAAAGTAGTGTACAAAGTGGTGAAAAATATTTTAAAATCGAAATAAATATTCGTACCTACATAAAACGTTAATTTCTTCGAAATTTCAAATCTTTTGATAATTCTTCTGATTACTTGATTGATACTAAGGAACGGGTAATTATTATAATGGCTTTGACCCATACAGCTTGATGTTTCATTACATTAGTGTAAATCGATTGGAACGACGTTTAACTTCTAAGTAATTTTTTCCCTACTTTTGTACCTTGTACCCAAAACATTCGAACGAAAAAAAAAAAAAAAAATACCTACAAAAATACAAAACACGATTGAGTAAGTAATTCGACAAAAAACCTGCGTAAATTGTCGATGACGGAAAGAGGCTTATATTGTATTTTTACCTGAATTTCTCTGTCATATTGTTAATGAAAATCAGGCTATTGCAGTCTATCGACCAACGAGGTATGGGGGAGGGGAGGGGTATTAACAAAATCTGTTTTACAGTTCAAGAAGACCATTAAGACCTTTAAGACCATTTTCAACCATGTCAGATGATTTTTATTTTTTTCGTCGAACACTAAAATCATTACTCTGCTCGATACAGATCAAAATTGCTCCAATTCGGTCAATCGGCTCAGTTTGGCGGCGCGTTAGATATATATGAGTGGGGATGACCTTTGGTCAAAATTCAGTTATGCCTCATTTTGGGGAGGGGTTGCTGAGGGGTCAAAAACGCAAAAATTGTTCTTTTTAAGCCAATTTATAGAGTCACATATCCAAAAAATCAACCTCCTAGGTTAATGAAGAGGGAAAATCCGAAGAGTATTCCCCTTTTGGACCTTGGAAAAAGGCTGTTCCTCCCCTATATCCCCACCAAATTGAGC